>JACCGJ010020923.1:0-10251 GCA_013407085.1 Atriophallophorus winterbourni | reverse complement strand
ATAACTCTTTACTTTCGCATCAGTGCCGATTGCACACAAATTCCTTTGCAGTATTTAATTCAGTTGCGAAATCGCTGTTCCACATAGTTGAACATTTGTGCAACCATGTCGCCGAGAATAAGCGAGCCCATCACGAAGTTAGTCGTCGGCTTGCTGACCATAGTCACCCTAAGAGCCTAATTAAATACAAACTGAAACGGATTAAATACCCGGTAACTAAAACTGAAAGCGTTTGGTGTGCAACAGTTTCTATACATGACGTTAAGGAAGCGTCAGAGGGGATAAGTCGAATCTTGAATAACGCAAGTATACGAGTAACGTATAAAAGGGGTAAAACGCTTCGAACCTTATTAACACATCTTGAGGATAAAACACCATCAGGCTGCGTTACGAATTGCGTATATAAAATCAACTGCAAGGGTTGCTCGGGAGTATAGATCGGGCAAACATCCATAGAACTCAGTACTAGGATAAGCGAACACAAAAATCGAATTGGTAAGCAGCCACGCAATTCCAGTGAATATCAATCACTAACAAGAGATTCGGCACTAGCTGAAAACGTGCTGGACACAGGTCACAGCTTTGATCTTGACAACGTAAAAGTGATAAGGCGGGGAATAAAACCATACATTGAACGACTTTACGCTGAGGCGGTTGAGATAACAAAGGCTGGTAAGAATGTAGTCAATAAGGTGGATTTGGGCTGATATCTCCACAATCTGGCGTCCGGTTTTGCAGCCGATAAACATTAACGTGCATGACCCCTAGTGCGTGCACCGAGTATTCAATCGAGCTAATCGGTCAGCAGATGTCATTCACACCTGCCAAAACCAAAACAATTGATGGATAATACGGTGAATAAGGGTGGTGGTGCGTCAGTTGATACTGATCGGGCCTGTCTAACTTAACGAGTGCAGAACCCACCATGGGCTGTGCAGTTCTTAACTAGCTTAGGATTAGTCAGGTGAATAAAATTTAAGCTTGATCTCTGTTCGTATCAACACCCTTGGTCTGACGACGCTTCTCAGTCAGAACCGAAACGTTACCAATAAACTACTCTCACCGATTTATTACAAAGCTTCTTTTCGTGATTATAAATACCCAATCAGTCTCAAACATAGTCAAATATCAAGCTGGTGACCTTTTCGTAATTTTAAACATCTCGGCTGTAATGTAGGTTGGTTAAGTTTGCCCAACAGTGGAAAAGCGTTGCTAGTACGAAATTAAACTATCAAAATCAATAAATTTGCGATTCCGACACCTCTGGGTGTGTGTTATCACTTGTGCACCTCTCAGATGAAGAATTCGTACAAAGCGATCGATCGAGAACGAAGTAGGGTCAAGAGAGTACGGGGAGTCCCACGTTTATCTCGTCACAACAATCTTTCCAAGTGTAGCCAGTAGGAGGCGTTTGGCTACTTGCCACAGGAGAGACTCACACAGACAGGCTGTTTTACTTGGAACAGTTTACCTTCAACCGTTGCTCACTCCACTAGCTTGCATGAATTTAAAACGATACTAAACGAATTTGTATTGCATTATTCGTTTCACGAACACTTGTATACTGCTTAATCTACTCCCTTATCTTGTTTATACACTTAAATTTCAATTTTCACAATCTTATGGTTGTTGTTAAGCTTGTTGCTTTTTAGACCACAGACACATCGATGGGGCTTATCCAGAAACTTAGCATTTTTATGCATTACTATCACACCCCCACGCCCGGTTTCGTGCTGTTTCCACTCATCCGGTAGGGGCAGCAAGACCAGGATCCGCATGCACTTGAAACACTGGAAGAATGGTAAACAATTTGCGCTTGTATGCATTTGTTGGGTAAGGTTGGTAAGACCAAACCCATGTACATGCGACGGGCACATGTTGTTGAACAGGCTTTCCGTACTGACCCTATCCAACAGTGTCCTACAAACGCTACTTGTTTACCATTCCTAATACAGTTTCAAGCGCATAGGGATCCTGATCCTACTGTCCCTACCTGATGAGTGCAAACAGCACGAAACCGGTCGTGGAGTGTGTGAGATGCAAATCCATGCAAATGACCGTTCATTTTCATTTCCTACGAGGCTATCCAACAAACCAATGCGAAATTTCGGGTCTTGCGATGCTCCACATTTTCGTTATTCCCACCCAATTCGCAACGGACAAATTAAATCTCAATTTTTGCTACTCCATCGATGCATATCATGTTGCCGTGTAGAAATTCTCTATATTCAAAATCCTTGATCATTATTGCTTGAAGACAAATTTGTTTTGATATTTTTTGTCGTATTATGAATTGTTGCGTTCAAGTAATTAAGTAACGATTCCGTAAACAATAACATCTAGATGAGATTTCAAATACAATTCTTCATTTTTTTCTCTATGCAAATTTCACATAAAACCCGTATGCATATTTATTGAAACTGATAGCGATTTCTAGAAGTAGGATTTACAAATGACGGAGTGCGATTCCTCTACGAATGAACGAACCACTCAGGTGTTATGGTATTTCGCTTACATTCTTCATTTTTAATACACGCTTTTCCTATCCATACAAGCTCGGCGACAAAATCCTTGAGTACACCGAAGAAGAAAAAGACCTGGGTGTCTGGATTTGCGGTAGTTTGAAAAATGGTCTACAATGCGAAGCCGTTTACAAAAGTGCGTATCGGCTGCTCGATACGTTTTTCCCCGGGTGTTTTCCTCTCATGATGAACACATATATACACCTGGTTATAGACTATGCCTCACAAGCCTGGACACCATGGCTACAAAAATATCATCTTACTTCTCGATCACATATATCATAGAACTTCTGAGCTTGTCTCTGGTCTCGAAAACATGCCATTCGCCGGGCGACTCAGACGACTGGAGCTAAGGACACTTACAAAAAGGAGAATGCGAGGTGATCTTATCCTCGCATACAAAATACTTCCTACTGTTTTTCACCTCCTGGACTTATCATTCCACCTTCGAACTTCCAACAACAGCCGTGGTCATGGCTGCAAGTTGGAAATACCACTCAAAACGGAACTGACGCAGGTATTTTTATTCGGTGCGTGCGTGCTTTGTTTGGAATTCCCTACCTGCTGAGTTGGTAAACTCAAACATTTTAGCTATATTCAAATCGAAAGTTGACGATTATATGAGAGCTACTCTATAGTTTGACCCCAACCCTCAATAAACTATCATCGATCCATTGATTTTGATTTTATTTATACATATATACATTTGTACCTATAGTTCCACTCTATGGTTATTGTAAAGTTAATTGCTTTTTCAACCATAAATCTTGAATTTTGATTAACCGAGTACTAATAAATTAATGAGTAGCGTTCGGTTTGATGTTAAATTGCACGAGCATTTCATTCATGAATGCCACCACGTCGTGCTCACACATCGGGTTATGAGCTGGGTTACTTCGCACAGTTACTAATATTTGGTCGATTGAATGCTCTTATCGAATGGAGCTCGTTTGTAAATCGTTGAAGGTCGACGAATCGGCTCCGCATCACCTCTAGCTCGCAAACCCGACATTTTACCAACTTTTGGCAGTTGCCCAACACGGATTTCACAGAAATCGCTGTTGTCTAAAACATTGCTGACAAGCTTAGACGCTTAGTCGTTTGATATAGGTGCGGGAGCTGTATTCATGCGTGCTACCTGGACATTTCTAAACATTGAATCTTCCAGATAGCGATCAGAAACTGAGTAGAAATTTGGATTACTCTATTGAGACCAGGCAGACATCTTAAGTATCATATTCACAATTTCTGTTCGAATAGGACCGTTTACAATTTTCCACGCATATGCGGCACTGTCGAACTAGTGAACATGTTTTGTAAAACAGCTTTAGCACTTCAGAAAGTATCTAGTAATTTGTTCTTTCAAAATACAAGAAATGGATGATGGCAGCTTATTTCCTCTACAAATCAATTATTGACGGCTGTTCTACCGTCACGATACACATCCCGAAAAGCATGTCAAGTGTTCCGGTAAAGTGAGTCAACTCGGGATCGATTTTCCTCGTGGCTTGAACGCACAACCTTAGAGAAGTTAGGAATGGAGGTGTGGAGGTTGTCTCTATATGAATGGAACTATATTATATTGCAACATAATGAATTGTTCACACGATTGCATCCGTATCTTGCGTCGAATGGCTTCGGGAGTAAACTTTGAGGAAAAAATCTGGTACAGAGTCTCCTAGACGTTTAGTTGGTGCACATCACCTCTTTCTGTCAACTCCCTGCTGCCTTGCAGGTCGCACTTGGTTGTGCAAAGGCTAGAGAAGCTGACTCGAATAAACGCTGAGTGGTGCTGGGGACGCTGCTTTGTACTAAAGTTCCCAAGACACTCCATGAAGCCGACTCATCCTCCAGTAGGAGATGGTCGCACAAAAGTAAAAAAGTACAAGTGTGCTTAGTTTACTTTAGATATGGATTTTACGTATGCTCGTTGTTTAAGAACGTTACAATGCCATCTGCCGTAGAATAAATTGTTTTCACTCACAAGCTTACCTGCAGAGTTAAGAATCGTTATTGGGCGGATGGTGTGAGTGTCTGAGGAAAAGTTGGAACTACTGCAGATACTAAAACGAAGGCACTCAAGAGCTTGGTCGAACATACGCTGTTGCACGATATGGAAACATGGGTTTCGCTATGAATTTCATCCAACTGTTTCATTGAATTATGAGAAGAAGAAGATCGTAGGCCATTTTTTAAAAGACGAGCACTTTTATCAACTCACTAGGAAAAAATCGATTGCGAACTCAAAAAATTCTCAACGTGTGACTTTCTGTTGTCCAAACGTTTCGGATGACTACCGCGAAGTATTGTGAAGAAAGCAATTAATTGGAACCCATTGGAAAAGACATTCCAGCAACTTTTGGCTTTGTGTTTCCCAGTAAAATATGAAGAATACGGGTCCAACATGGAAGCAAATGTCAAAAGTAGCAGAAAATTGAAAAGAGTAGGGAACTGTTGTTGAGGACCGATCCTGACGAGCTCCAGGAAACCCAAGAAAGTAAGTAGATGTGTAAAAATACACAGGAACGCATGTGTAAACCCATCAATGTGTGTTTGGACACGTGATTGAAAAAGTTGGTACTGTCAGCCTCATGCAAAAGTGTCATTAAAGTTCGAGCATTGATTACATCATAGCTACACGTGTGATAGTGTTCGTACAACGAACCACGATGTTCAAACACAGAATCACAAAGTGAATATTGCTCAAGCACTCAAGGCGCTTATGGATGACCACAGTAATGTGTTGCTCACTTACACTCCACTACCGGTTTCTGGCTGTTTGCCGTCATCAGGTGGAGACAGTAAGGTTAGGTTCAGTGAGTCTTGAAACAGTGTATAAATGGTAAGCAAGTGTATACTTGAATGCCACTGTTGCATAAGGTTCGTACAACGAACCACGATTTTCAAACACAGAATCACATAAGGATTCCTTGTCAAGCACTCCAGGCGCTTACGGATGACCAAATTAATGTGTTGCTCACACACCCCGAAATTACGCTCCACTACCGGTTTCTGGCTGTTTGCCGTTATCAGGTGGAGACAGTAAGGTTATTATTAGTGACTACAAAATGCCGAAAACGGGTAGATGCGTGTAAGTGTGGGGATGAGAGAAACAAATTAAATTCATTATCCATTAGTGCATCGAGCGCATTACCAGGAATCACTATGCGATTCTGTGTTTCAACATCTTGGTTCGTTGTACGCACCCCATTTACCGTTGGCTTCAATGTCTAAATTCATTACCTTTTCTTCCTTTTTAAGGTATCCGGATACTGATCATACTACCCTTTCATGTTCTTGGTGTGTGTGTTTGTGATGAATATGCATCGAAATATTTAAAGCACAGTAATGTTTTTCTTCCTCCTCATTATCATAGACAACAATATCTCCATGGCAGGAACCGTGTTTTTAACTTTCATCCAAACATGGCACGCTAACTTGTTCACACGATCGGGAAGTTTGGAACCTAGAAAAGCCATTAAACCTGTAAAATATTAGTCGCAGACACACTGAGATGAGGTGCCTATATTTCAAATGATATACAGATTCAATCAAGTGTTTTGAACGCGACGATCGAAATCAGTATTACAGCTTCCTTGCGTATTTCACTGTCACATTATAGGAAGCTCACAACATCACCTGAAGGCTCACTGAACCTAATCTTACTGTCTCCACCAGATGACGACATACAGCTAGAAACGGGTAGTGGTGTGTAAGGGATGGGGATGGGAGCAACACATTACTTTGGTCTTATATATGCGCTCCGAGCGTTTGGCCAGGAATCCCTCTGTGATTCTGTGTTTGAACATCGTGGTTGGTTGTACGAACCCTATGTAACAGTGGCATTCAAGTATAACCTTTTTTAACATTTATCAACTGTTTCAAGGCTCACCGAACCTAATCTTACTGTCTCCACTTGATGAGGGCAAGCAGCCAGAAACCGGTAGTGGTATGTAAGTGCGGGGGATGTGAGCAACACTTTACTTTGGTCATCCATAAGCGCCTTGAGTGCTCGAACAAGAATCACTATGTGATTCTGTGTTTGAACATCATGGTTCGTAGTACGAAACCTATGCAACAGTGGCATTTATGTATAACTTTGTTACCAAGAATAATATTTTTAATATCAGTCAAAACCCAATAGCTTTCTTGATGAGCTGAACAAGTTCAGAAACTATGTATCCTCAACTAGGGTTTATGTGAAATGTGCTTTCCATTCAACGAAAACAACTTCCTCACTTTACAGTACCTTACTAATAGCTGAAAACCAACAAAGCACAAACCGAATGCATTTTACTTACAAGACAACCCGCTTGTAAACTCATAAATGCGCCTAAATGTAAGACTTGTTCGTCAACCCCTCGGAAGCAGCTCTCATGTTGGGTTTTCGCTCCGTCTGTATGGCAATCACAATCACAAAAAAGGTGCCCAACGCCAGTATGAACGGCATCAACAGCAGAATAATTTGCGACATCTTGCTCAATATGATCACGGTGTAGGTGCGCTTGTTCACACTGATGTCAATGATGCCTGCCCAATCACTGAACCCGTGTTCCCTCCGCGTCCTGGGATCACTGTGGAAACACGCCAAATGATGAAGTTTCTCTTCCCCGGGGGGTGGTTGGGAAAGCGCCTCGGCCATGAGCAAATTATGCCCAGGATCCAGGCGAAATCGACCGCGAGTGCGTTGATACAACGTGCTCAGTGGGATGGGAGTGAGGTGGGCGATGGCGAAAGCGGAAGGGGAGCCAAATTGATCCAAATTCTCCTCGAGCATCGAGTGCTTGGTCAGATTGATCAGGGCTTCTTCATCGCTCAGGGAATAATACCACGTGATTGGACCACGGATTTGTCCTCGAACGGGACAGCTGATGAAGAGTTGTTCACCTTCGTTCACTCTTAATTGGATGCGTGTTGGATGACGGAATACTTGGATTCGGCCACTGAAGTGAGCGAACAATGGTGAATTATCGAATGTGTATGTCTTTGGAATTCGTAGCCGGTAAAAATTGGTGTAGGCTTGACTAAATGGTTATAGAATCGAACAGGGTATACTACTTTGGCAATATTTAAAAGAACCTGAATCTTAGGCAAGAATTCAAGTTAATTAGAGACCATCTGATGTGTGAAAAGCATTAGGCTAAATAAACAACCAGGGAATGGCAAATTTAAAATAGCATGAGGGCCGAAAAATTAGAATACGAAGTGTATAACGAATGTGAAATCGAACAAACTGATTGTAATCCGTTTCACGAAAATTTGATGTTGTTGTTGATGTGGTCCTCCTTTGGTCGATGTCGACCATGAATAACCGCCCCAATACAATAAGCGCTTCACAGCTTTCCGAATGACTAAACAGTCCAATTTTATTCAAAAATAGCTTAACCTTAGCCCCATTAGTTATGTACTTTTACGCACGTGTGCTGCAGAGTCAACTGACCTTGACCGTGTTCACTTGTATTAGATTGATGTGGAGACACACTAGTAGACAAATCGGCCACTGATCCTGGTCATTTCCACGAGACGTGACACACTGTAGGCGTACTGTAGGCTGTTTAGCGGTAAGGCCAAATCAGTGGTGGTGGGTTAACTGCTACTTAGTCAAGTTCCCTTGGTATGACGAAGCTTCTGTGTCAGAAGTGAAACGTTATCCAAAACCTGCTCTAAGCGATTGCACTAAAATTTCTCTGAATTGAAATAACATCACTTTTGAATCGTTCATCGCTGGAAAATCTCTCAATTCTTCTTCAGCCAATAAGCTCAAGTCTGCACAGCAAATACCATGACCGACCTCAGGTCCTTGGGAATAAGAAGAGACATTATGTTACTTTACACAATATTCCATACCCCGAACCATCCCTTACAAGATTTATTCACGCGAAGGTATACAAGAAATTATCGGACCCATGAATATGTGCTGGTCGTACTTCATTCCCGCCTGAACTGTAGAATGTATATTTACTCTGCCCGTGTCTGTTTAACTTGGAGCCGTTTACCTTCAACCATTGCTCACTCCACTAGCTTGCATGACTTTAAAACGAAATTAGACACATTTTTATTGAATTATTTCGTTTCCCGACACTTATATACTGCTTAATGTAATTCCTTATATTGTTTCATATACTTACATTTCAATATTTGTCATCCGATGTTTATTGTTAAGCTTGCTTCTTTTTAGAAAATAAATAAACTTTGAATTACCTTGAATTGAATCAAAAATATGCAGTCAATTGACAAAATTTGACCAACGGTGTGAGAAGTCTACCCTCACGTATCAGACTAACTAATCATTAAAAAAAACCCACAACATTGAAAGTTCTATCTCGAAAACCACCGACTCACCTCTCGGTCAACACGTTGCAACGATGCACACATTTACGATGCTCGATTTCACTCGGACGGAATTTCACCTCACTCGGTCCGTAATGCTGTACGACTTCCCGAAGTACATGTGACCTACAAGGCAAGCCATTCTCGTCGTAAAGCCGAAGGACACCTCCAATCATGAGCGAGAGGAAATGAGGGCGTATCGACTGACTCTGGTCCAGCAAGCGCACACGACACGTACCGACACGCATCTGATAACCATAGGATTCGTTCGGTTCCAGAGTGTTCGTGGACTGCGGTAGACATGGAATGCACTGGGTCCATGGGGACCAGGACGTGAACAAGATGAGATTATTGCTCACCAAGACTTGCTGCGAGAGGAACGTTGGCTGCGGGATAAACTCTTCTAAACTACCATCAACCATGGATCCAAGAACACCGAGTTGGATTGAAATGTTCGAAGTCACGTGTCTGTACGGTTCTTGTTGCGGTCGAATCACCGTCACGGTCCATTCTCTCAGTTTGAGGCCATTCCAAAAGCACGTGTACACTCCGGTGTCCTCTAGTCGCGTTTGTCGAAAGAAAATTGTGTCAATGGTCATGTAAACACGGGCTAATTTTCGTTGTTTTTTCGGTGGCCTCAGGACTTCAATGTCCTCGTTACTACGGGACACGGTGAGATAAAGCTTGACGTTCTCACCCCGACGTTCTTCTTTTTCAGCTTCTGGTTCGTCCTCCTCCGGAGGCTGTGCTTCTCCCACGATGGTCTCATTTTCAAACTCCAGCTCATCTCCTGGGGTTGGTGACAAACTTGAATAATCGCCTCGAAGAAAGTATTCGAGGTTGTCGGGATACGTGTCCGCTGCTGGCCAGAGTCTCTCGTGTAGTCTGATGAAATTAGAATGAGCCGGAGTGAGTGATGATTAGAGCAATGAGTATATGATTATGACAGAAATATCCATGATAATTATACGCTATACACACTAAAGGTGATTCGGCGGGGCCTTTGAATCGGCGTGCTCAAAATTAATGTTTTCAGCATTTTATTTTTTTTCAGTCAACACGAAAGCTTTTGTTTTTCAAACGTTTTAACATGTTGTGAACATGTAAACAAAGGACGTTTGATGCCCCGCACGCTTTAAACGCTGCGCAATATTTTTATTTTTTGAAGGATGGGTAATTTGCTGCGCCGGTCGGAATAAGCGAAAGAAAACTCATACATGCCTGCAGACGGAACCGAAACTGTTTTGATTTTGAATGTGACTAGCAATCTCAAATTTTCCCATCAAATTTTGACGTCCCCCTTATTCGTGTTGAAATTCTGTGTTTTTGATTAACTGAAAATTCGTTTTAACGAATAAAGTTCTTTTCTTCTTCTTCTTCTTCTTCTTCTTCTTCTTAA
>JACCGJ010020922.1:0-39978 GCA_013407085.1 Atriophallophorus winterbourni | reverse complement strand
ATAAAAATTCGTCTTATTTCGTTTTAAAGTCATGCAAGCTAGTGGCGTGAGCAACGGTTGAAGGTAAACGGTTCCAAGTAAAACAGACACGGACAGAGTAAAAATACCTTCTACAGTTCAGGCGGGAATGGGGTACGACCAGCACATATTCATGGGTCCGATAATTTCTCGTATCCCTTCGCGTGAATAAATCCTGCTAGGGATGGTTGGGGTATGGAATGTTTTGTCAAGTAAGATAAGGTCTCCTCTGATTCGTTGATAGGGAAAATCAACAGATTCAGTTGAGCTATCCTTTCTTTATATGGTTTGTTTTGGATGCTCAGAACTAGTTTCGTTGAGCGGTGATAGATTCGCTGCATAAGTTCAACATCCCTCTTGAGCCACGGAGACCATGACTGCACACCGTATTCCATGACTGGTCTCAAGTATTTATTCATGATCCTTGGGAATATCTTGGGCGAAAATTTCCCAAATACCCGTTTGAGTAGATTTAGAACACGTGTTGCTTTTTTAAAGGCACTGTTAGTTTGAAGTGTTGTTTTTAAACTGGAGCATATCCAGACACCCAAATCTTTTTCTTCACTGCAATTTTCAAGGACATGCGAACCTTTGTGATATGTAAACTCTACTCGATTCCCCACATTCATGATCCTGCATTTGTTGAAGTTAAACGGCAGTTTGTTCTTCAACGACCAGCTGTGACGCGTATCAAGATCCTTTTGTAATAGCAGACAGTCTTCTGGACTACGAATGCTGCGCCAAATCTTTATGTCGTCCGCAAATAACGAAATGTTACATCGAACAATTTCCGGTATTTCATTGACATAAACCAGAAAGAGGATCGGACCAAGGACTGAGCCTTGGGGAACTCCGCTAGTTGCTGCAATTGGTTTGGATAATGCACCATCAACACGTACCTGGTTAGTTCGATTTGTTAGGTAGTCATTTAGCCAATTCAGCAACTTTCCAGTGATACCAAGCCTTTCAAGCTTCTGCAGTAGTAGGGAATGGTCAACACGATCGAATGCTTTTGAAATATCCAAGTAGCACGCGTGTAATGCTTGTCCTTTATCTACCGATTTTGTCCAATCATCTAGCGTTAAACCAGTAAATGAACAAACAGGAATAATTTCGTCTGAATCCATGCCTGTTCTCGAAAGCAAACTGATTATTGTCTCGAAGTGTTTTCTTAGAATCGTCGACCCTTAAGTCGCTCAAGAATTTTGAAATCACTGAACAGAGTAACGGGTCGTAATTGGAAACATCGGGAGCGATTTCCACCTTTGTAAATTGGAGACATTATTCCTCGTTTCAATCTGTTGGAATCACAGAATCACTTGCCAGTGTTTGGTCTAACAGCATAAGTGAGATGGTTGTATCCCAAACTCAAGCAAAATTTCTTCAATTTTTCGGGGTTATTCCGTCGGTCGGCCCAGGAGACCTGCGGTTGTAAGATTAAATAAACCTTGAGGACGCCGTTTCGTCCTCTTTACACTTATGTCACTTAGGGCCAACTGTGTTTGAAAGTGTGGGATATGGCTGTTTATTGCATGTTCTAATCGGGTGAATACCGTGCTAAAGCATCTCAGCATTTTTCTGCTGCAAGTTTTTGTTGTCAGCTGATGTTTTCACACGGACCTACCCAGTTTTCACCTTAGCTTGAATCGTTAACCATACGATCTCGTATTTTGTGTTTCGTCGCTCCATCCTGCTTGAATATAACTTCCTTGGAGCAAACAACTTGTCTTGGATACAAATTTGTTTCCTTGTTCCGCAGTAAACGGAATGTTTCCCAGGTCCTCGGATTGATGGGTTTAAGGCCGATGATGTCGCCAAGCAATGTTTCATACCGTTAACCACTTAGAGTTCGGCTTCTTAATTTAAATTCAAAGTTTTTTCTTGAGATCCTGAGGACAAATTCAGAGCTCACTTCGATTGAACTTTTTGATTAGATATTAGCCATATCCAAAAGTCATGTACGTTGCTAGTTTCCGGTTGGCAGTTAAACGTGTTTTTTCAGAGCATCATTCAACGCCATAGTGTTGATCCGCCTAACTCTTTTACGGGCATCATTTTTCTTACAGCTTCAAACAGATGGTCAAACTGGATGACGACGTGATCACTTAGTCCAGTGGTCTATTCGTTAGCAAAGTTACAATGTAATGTTCATGCTGTCAGAACGAAGTAGAAGAAAGAGTGCGGGTAAATCGTTTCGCGGTTATCGGGTATATTAAGTAATGTGTTTATAATAAAAAGGAATATCGTCAACAAACTCACTGACTGATGAGCAATCGAGGGAGTTTGTTCTGACATGGTGCTGCTCTGCGATCGGTAAAGGTAAATGAAAAAAAAACATAATCAAAAAATCAAGAAAGAAGTTTATCTGAACGTAACCCGACGAAATTTTAATCAGTAGGGGCCAGATCGTTAGTTTCGGTGCAGACGGTGGGCGATATACTTACTCCCAAAACACGTCTTCGCCGTTAGCTAGTCGGATTGATGCACCAGAGTGTACCAGTAACCCGATGTCGAAGTCTGTAAATCTCACGGAAAAGAAGGTTTTAGCTATATACAAAAGCTACTCCTCCTCCTCCTCTGGTTTCACGGTCATGACGAATAAGTGACATTCCTGGTAATTCAAGTTCACTATTTGTTTGCTGAGTCTGCAGCCACGTTTCCGTTACGGCGATGATGTCTGGTGAACATCTCAAAAAAAACTGCACGCAGTTCACCGATTTTGTTTCCGAGACATTGTGCGTTGGTGTAGATGCATTTCATAGTTGTTTTTCTCAACAAGGATGGGGTGTGGGAAAGAAGGCTAGTGGAGTGCAGAATATATGTTAGGCCGACTCTTCCAGAGTCGGCAACTGAAAGTTTTTTGCTTGCAGGATGCTTGATCGTTTTGGGTTGGTACTGTTGGAACAAAGTGATCTATCGTATTTTATTTTTTAATCATCAACGACAGAACTTTGAATAATTCACAATTATAGTTTGAAGTATGAACACTTCCGAAACCATTTGAAATGGAGAGTGCGGCTGAAGAACTTAAAATTTTGTTGATGTTATAGTTCGTTACTTTCCATGTCTCGGAACCAGACAGGCAGACTGCTGTAGCCACTGCAGTACGCATTTTGCGAACGTAAACGTTATCCAATCGAAACTTTGTTGCTCGGAACATTTTTGGTAATTTATACTCATTTTGGTAGATTGCAAATTTAATATTCAACCTTTATGCTGGAAAAAGCAGAAAACTGTGTCTTGACTTTTTGTCTTTTTCTTATAAAAATTCTGGGCCTGAAATACTACAATGAAATAATCGCATGCGTAACCGACAATTTTGTTCAAACTATCCAGCGTTAGCCTGGTTCACCATAGAGTGCATCACTGTTAAAACAATTTATTTTTTCCAGATTGTTTAATTAAACTTAGTGAAGTTAGAAAAATACCGATATATCTTATTAAACGAATAGGCATAGTTAGGCGAATCAGCAGAAACAATAAACAGAAACATTTATTCTGGAACTAGATTCAGAGCGCGCATTCAATTATGGAATTTTGAAATATGAAATTGATCAGAATGGATAGTGTATGATATCCAGATTGTTTCATTAATCATGAATGTGGGAGAATGAATATTGATTGGAAACGTTCTCTTATATATGATTATAAATCCACCCTAATGATCACTTGGTTTATTATTGTTGAGAACTAATTAATTATAATTATATAATTACGTTTGACATCTCGGGAGAACAACATTCAATCCGTTTTCATGAAAGATGAGTAAACACAGTCAAATTAGTCGAAACTTTTAAATGTGGATCAACTATTCTCGTAAAAACAATGATAATTCTTCATTGTTCTGAGTTAGTAGTGGGTGTAGTAGGGGTTATCACCTGTGATGCCGAGGTTGTCGTTAGGTCTCGTGGAATAACTGGGTCTACGGTATTGTCCATGAAAGGCGGTTTGACTCTGTCGATCGAGACAGTGTCATGCTTACCGTCGCGGTCAAACACAACTGTTTTTGGGAACCGCTGAATTATCTAAATCCGTCCAGGATCACGTCAGGCTCATCAATTTGTAGTACAAAAAGTATTCGTTTATCACGTCGGGCTAACAAATTTGTAGTAGAATGACTACTACAATAACGTCGCACGAAGGTTGGAGAAAACACTCTGGACAGTGAAAATTTTATCGCGGTAGTCAAAACGGTACAGAAGAGCGGTCACGTAGCACGCGTGAAGGAATGAGAAGTCAATGTCAATTGTTTTTGGGTCCAGTAAAACAAAGTTGTTACATGTATTTCCGATATTTTCAGCCCGAACAGAAAACAGGATAATTTTTCCACATTTTAAAGCGCAATAGACTTTCGCATTTGGTCTTTAAAATGTGTTAGATAATACATTTACAACTAGGGATTAATAATTTCTAAAATAGTGTTCCAATTTTAAAGGATGTTAACCAACGTTTCAACGCCTGCGGAAGTAGTACACGAATGCAATTATAAGAACATAAAACAGTAGTCAATTATGGAACGAGCTCAAATTTTTATTTGGAAAAGACAGAAAGGAATTTCCCTATTATCCCTGAAATTAAAACTTTAAATAAATCTCTGGTATCTCTTCCCGTTGAACCCGATGCACAGACAGCTTTAATTTTACCCCAGTTTCCATTTTTAACCAAAACGTTCATATATATATATATATATATATATATATATATATATATATAATTTTCATAAATGTTCCATATATATAAATGTCTATTGATATTATGTGAATTCTATGCCATAGTTGGTTCACATCAAGAATCCTGGCCAAAATGTCTAAGAGATTTTTGAGTAGGTAGAATAAGGAGAATCATCAACGCCTTGTAAATCAATTTACACGTGTTGTCCTCGTGTCCTAAACAATTTACATCTAACGAAGCTACAGCCTAAATTCTCCCTTAAAGCTGCTTCATCGGGGAATCGGCTACAGCATGATCTTATCCTCTTTAAGCACGCTAATATGACAAACGTACTACTCACGAGATCATATCGAAGCCCATACTGCCAAACTGACCATTCACTTGGTTGCGCAAAGCTGAAGATTTACCAGCCTACATTTCCACGTATTGAATGAAATGGTAATTCAATGCTTGACATCACTCTTATGTGCCAACATAATCTTGTTGTGCTGTTTGAACAAACTTGTACGACCGTGTTCAACAAATCAACTTTACTAGAAACAGCTTATTAAAATTCGGAATATCTAAATTGCTGTATATGCCAAGTCGCTCTTTTCACTTCTGTTCTGGAGTATGCTGAAAGTTCCTGAAATTTAGTGTACGCGAATGAAGTCATTTAATTTTTAGTCAAACGAATGTGAAAAGATTAAAACGAATGACCACTCAGAACAGCTAGAAATAGGATCGAGTAGACTGCTATGCGTTTTGCATCTGACTATGTGACTCAAATTATCATAGGTATCATAAAGGCTGCGAATAGCGATAATTTTCACGGTATGTATGATGGAATCGAGAGAGTCATTGGTTCAGACAAGCTTAAAACATCTCCCATTTATTAAATATAGAATAACCCGACGGTCACAAAAAATCAGCAGATGGAAAGTTGAAACAAGATTGCATAGTTGTCAATGAAAAATTAAAAAAATATTTATCTCATTGATATTTCGTTCCATCTTAATTAATTGTATCTATCATTGATTACCTATATTTTCTTTCCATTAAACTTCATCTTTAAGATCAAAGTTCGAATATTTCTAGAAAACAGCAATAGCACCCTAAAAACTCTTTGTTTTGATAATACATTCTATTACGTGCGAATCTCACATGTCAGGCAGTTTCAAATATGTCTGTATCGCTTGTTTACTGTGCCTTTGTTTCATTCTTATATTCGCTGTCACAGCATGACAGTTCATTTTTCTATTTGCAAAAGATTTGATGCCCCTTTATTAGGCTATTTTATTTCCTTTTACTATAATACGCATCAAATTTCCAAAACTGATAATGGATCCGAATTTCGTTGCAGAACCACAATCATAGTGCAGTCTGGTTTGCCATTTGTTGGTTTACGAAAAGTTAGCCAATCAGGAGGATAGCTAATTGGCCGCTGTACAACAAACTATTGAAACCACAATATATCCCCACGACTGAAATACAACGAGATTATTGCGAATGTTGTAAATACGCGACATACGATATGATTGTTTCGTGAATTGCATGCATCTCGTAACTGGATTATTACTTTTGCTATTTGTTATGGATCTATTTAACTGTCTGCATCGCAAAGAATGTAAACGCATCGAAGAATTTATTGAATATTCAAGTACGTTTGATTGACACATTTATAAGTCATCTTAGTAATAGGTGATAGGGTCTGTTAATCGGGTAAAAAATAGAATTTAAACACAGTTTATTGAAAAAATATAAATCAGTCAGTTAACATTCAAAGTGTTTCATTTATGATAATTATAATACATTCCAGTACCTCTTATCGAGCATACTTTTATCATAAATTAGTATAACACTTAAATACAATAAATCGATAAATTGCTTGGAGGAAATTCCAAAAATTCTGTGCGGAGCATAACAGGAATGCTTGTTCTCTTATTTTATCAATATCCATTGAGATTAAACATGAAATTCAGCCAAATAATGGGTGTAATTTGGAATTTCCGAAAATGATGATGACTTTATATGGGTAAGTATGTCCAAAAAATTAATGAGACCATAAGACATTAGTACTGTAGTGAATCGCGAAAAATGATTACTATTAAATTGTTAGTGATGACCAAAATCATAATTTTCAAATCATCGCCACCTCGCTGATTCAAAATAAACTCACCGTAAGCTCATGTTTTACATGTGATAAGTCTGAATACAATTCTTTATAAAACTAGCGAAGGTACTTCTGTGTCCAGTTGAATGTCCTTATTAAACGGAACTTACTTTCAACTTTATTTAGTAAATCGTCGGTAAACTTCGAAATATAAATACCGAAATGTACCTTAAAATTAGCTTGTAGTTATTATTCAATAGTGTCATGTAATGGAGTTCGTATGCAAAATTGGTGTCAATTCCGTATCACCACACAATTTTATTTGTATATTGGGTGAGTTCAATTCGTACAGAAATGAATAGACAGTAAAATAGAGAGAGAAAAATATTATAAAAAAATAACATGAACCTAGGATATAGTCTGATCTACACAAAACGTTGGTGTAATTGGCGCATTGCTGTAAATGACTGACTTTAGGGTTATATCAATTCAGTAGATTAAGCTTCCAAAATTCCTCAATATACGCACTGTTGGTTTTCGACGAAAAGTGAGAATACGGAATTCATACATGAACAATATAACTGGAAACGAAATTCGACATAAATTTTCAAATGAACCCTTAACAACATCATTTGATTTGGTATATATATATATATATATATATATATATATATCCATTATGTCATGAATAATGATAAGTTTTGTGGTATGTATGATGCGATCAATCTGGTAACCAGATTGCCGATAATACTCAGTAGATGGATAGATGGGTCGAGCACATATCTTCTCTCTACTCTGGAAACGGCATGCATTGAAAAATGTTGAGCGTTTGCCAACCTTCGAACACTTCGTTATTCCCCTTACTCTATTTGATCTTAACAGAGAAATCGACAGCTTAGCGAGTTTGAAGGCCCCTGGAGGCGACTGAACTCCACGTCAACCCATCAAATACTATAGAACAGCTGTTTCATCGATTGCTTATTCACTGCTGGCTTGAGGAGTCTGTCACACAAGAGATGCGAAACAGCAAGTTCATCAAGTTATATAAGAATAAGGGTGATCGAGGTGACTGCAAAAATTAGAGTGGAAACTCTCTCCTTAATGTTGTAAGCAAATTCTTTGCCAAATTATTTCAGATCCAGCTACAAATTTTAGCTAATAGCGTTTACTTCGTATATCAATTTGGTTTCCGGAGGGAAAGATCAACCGTGAACAAGATCTCCTCCTTGAGACAACTTCAAAAACACTGATTTTATTGATCTAACGATAGCATTTGACCACGATAGCAGATAGGGTCTTTATAAAATGCTTGAGCTTATGAGCTTTCCCCCGAAATTGCTTAAACTCGTTATACCTTCCCACTCTGAAAAGAAAATCCTAGTCTATTCAAGCGGTGGCAGTTCATCAGAGTTCGAAATTCACCAAGGCGTCAAACAAGAATGTATTCTTGCTCCCGCTGTTTTTCGTCGGCATACAAAGATTTTTGACTGACATTCGCCATGAGTAAAACCAAAGTCCTTGGTCAAGGAAATGTATTGCCTGCAATCCTCACTGTTGAAATCAATCAGCTTAAACCGGTACATCATTTCACATAACTCGGTTCAAGCATTACGGCTAACCTCACCCGCACATAGCTAAGATTATGCGGCAACCGCAAGTTGAGATTGAAGACAACGATAATGGTACTATTTGCTTTACTTCACGGCAGTGAAAGCTGGATCATCGACGCAAGACCCGAACGTTTGCTTAATACTCCCCATTTACGACAAATACGTCGTAACTTAAACATATCACGGAAGCACAAATTTAAGAACGCTCAAGTGCTTTCTGAAGCGGTCTCCAGAGCACGATACAAATACTACAACAGCACAGCCTATGCTGGCTGGGCCATGTTTACAGAATGGAAAATATTCTTATTCCAAACTGTCTATTATACGGTTATTTGAAATCAGAAAGTCGACCTTTGGTCAAACAGCACTTGCGGTACAAAGACGTTTGCGAAAAGACAGGAAATCTACCCGCATTAACTCTACAAGTTGAGAAGACCTTGCTGTTGATCACTCACTTTAGAAGCACTCTGTGAAGCGGCATATCTAACCTGGGGTGTATCCGATACAGTTCTTGGCTGCTGAACGCAGACCACGCTGCAAGCATGCAACTGACGCTGATCTACTGTGTATTGTTCATCGCTGTGAGCGCTGCGGGAGAGATTTTCACCCACGAATCAAACTATTTAGCCATTCTGAATGTTGCGAATCGTGAAAAATATTTGCGCTTGTGATGTATATCCAAGATCGACATCGACTGTAGGATTCCATCACCAACGTACTGAAATGTTTCGAGATATTTCACCAAATTTCGTAGTCCAAACTCCGGGTGCGCTGGCAAGGAAACCGTGGTAAAAACAAATACATGTGGTCAGCCTAATCTTGCCTTAATCCCTATGAAATTAAAACCTGTAAGAATATTGATTGCTGGCCACTTGATTGTCCAATGATGCCTGCAAATTTCTCTTCCGTGGATTCAAGCATCAAACATTGAAGCTGCATTTAATGGTTACTGTGCAATATTCCCGCAAAATTGAGTATGGCTGGATAATTTAATCATTAAAGTAACTGATTGCTATGCAACCAGGGAATTCTCTTCAAGACTCAATCGACGTTGTCGTAGTATTCGGTAGGAGGTTGTTTAGTATGCTATGAGTGGTCGAATGGGGAATATTTTTCCAATTTCCCTATTTGTTACCACCAGAATTCTACATATTCATTAGGATGTTAGCAATTGAATTATACTAATACGTGGCTGAAACGCGTTCATTAAAAATGCATGAGCAAACCGGTTTTAATGCGCTAGCAACCTACCTACAACTATTATCCCCTTAACAGAATTACTTTGATTGAATCACGAAATTTTATGCTCTTGACACGGTAATTGGTACTGGTTTGAAACGAATCTCATAAGAGGCGTACCAATGAAGCATATAATGCAAAGGGAACGAAAGACCGTCTGATCATTCACATTGTCATACTTATCACAAACAGATCACTCGCGAGTTTGCATCCTTTGCAGTCATCGGCTAATACAAACAACACCCACTTAAATCGAGAGTCCCTTTGTGTTTAAAATGTTGTTTAGTTGTCCGTTTAATACCATTTTAATAATTTTATTAAAGATTTGTTTTAAATGTCTTCAAAAATGTAATCAATATCATGATGCACCTGAAGAATAGGATGTTTTTATCTAGCGTTACGAACAGCATCTACAGAATCAACTTTGAGGACTTTTCGGGTGCTTACATTGGGCAAACCTCATACTAGAATTGAAGAACACCGAAAGCGTGTCCCGAGACAGCCCCTTGATGCGAGGGAATATCAATCCTTTATTCGTGATTCCGCCTTGGTGGAGCACGTTTTAGATACGGGCCACAGCGTCGATATAGATAATGCGAAATTATTGAGACGTGGTATAAAACCGTAAAGCGAATGCCTGCATGCGGATGTGGTCGATATTGCTAAGGTCGACTAGAGGCCAATAAAGTGGATGGGGCAGAAATCTCTACAATCTGTCGCTCAGCACTGATGTGAATGTAAATAGTTGTTATTCACCTTATACATACAAGTTAAATTGGATTTTTGTTTTTCTTCATAAAGAGCTGTAACTTAGCCCGTTAGTTATGTAATTTTACGCATGTGGCCGGATGTGTCAACCAACCTTGACCTTGTTCACTTGTGCTAGATTGATGTGCATACACACTAGTAGGAACATCGGACACTGATCTTTGTCATTCACACGAGACGAGAAAAACTGTAGGCGTAATACAGGCTGTTTAGCGGTAAGGTCTAATCAGTGGTGGGAGGTTGACTACTACTTAACCATGTTCCCTGTCCTGACTATCACCCTTGGTCTGACGAAGCTTCTGTGTCAGAAGTGAAACGTTACCCAAAACCTGCTCTAACCGATTGCACTCACATTTCTTTGCATTATGAATATACGATCGGTCCCAAACGTATTCCAATCGATTGCTGTAATCAATATCACTTCACCGATTAAAAGTTGCCTGGATTCTGGTGACATTAATTTTGGAGTGTTCATGTGCACTGCTGATTCACCCATATTTTATTCATCCGGAATATCAACCGCAATTTGAATGTACCTTATATTGCGAGAATTTCGTTAAATTTCTGAGTATACTAGTGACATGCTGAATGTTTTTACGCTAATAACTTGAAAATGTTTCAACGCATATCTCTGTTAGATTGCTACTATCGTTTAACCGTGCCGTGCTTTATGTTTATCATTGTATTGTATTCCAAATGATATCATTTTCAATCTAAATATCATTATATTAAATAATTTCTGCTCTGAAGAGATACTCCTTTTGTTCCCGACAACAAATATAGTATAGTTTATTGTTTCACAATTTATTCTATGCTGAACAGCTTAGATTTCGCATAATTACAATCTGGGATTATTAGGCTGGATTTTGTTGATTTCATTTTTCTTGTTTGATAAATAAAATTCCGCTAATATTTTGCTAAAGAAAAAATAGACAAATTTTTAAATGAAAACCAAACAATTTGTATCATAGCAAGTTAGAAATTTATTTCCAAATAAAATGAAGATTTATGTTTGATCTTAATTTTTCATTGACCACTGGGTAACTTACGCAACGCGGGAACAGTTGTAGTGTAACATTATATGCGTGCTGAATACCTTTCCAAAATTCACCGTACACCTTTATCATTTACCAACACACTATTCCACATTTCTATTTTAATCTATATGCGGTTAAAATTGGCACTATGTATTAATTGAATATAGAATATTTTCCAACGTATAAAAACTAGACAAAATTAGTAGATCCTTGCTTTCAGAACTGTTCTATTTTAAATCTGTGCACAATAAATTTAGTAAAATATATTTCAAATAAATTATTGACTGGTTCAATACTGCCAACGAGAAATCTTCGTTCAAACAGGTAACATTTAGGTATCAGAGCAATAAGTGATTGCATTAAAACATTTTATGTAATATTCTTGAATACAAACACCTGTTTGGTTCGAAATGACCCCACCCAAATATACAATACTTCAACGTTCATTGCTTTTTAATCATCCAGATTTTGACAATTTTCCCAAGCTAAGACTTCATTTTACAGGCTAATGTTCTCTACATTAAGATTCATGATTCAAGATTCAGATTTTATGGTGAAAAAAGCAATCGCTTTACATGTACAATCGGATGACAGCTATAAAATAGAGAGGATGCAATCAAAATTTCATTGAGGTGTTTGGTTTGTGAGAGGGTTTATATAGGGTCAATATACAGGGCGGATAGTGCAATGTTCTTTGATATAAGCATACAGTTTCGATTTGAAACGACGGATCGTGGTAGTTTTCACAATATCCTGTGATAATAAATTCCACACAAAGCCAATAAGAAATGAGTCTTTAATCGAGTCTTGAGTTCCTGATAACGAGACAACTTGAATGACTCCGTGTATTCTTAAGAAAACTGACTTCTATAAAATCGTGCAGAGGGTTATTTTCCATCCGCAGTATTTTATATGTTAGGATCTTGTCGATTCGTACGCTCCTGTAAGCAAAATCTGTCAATCCCAGTATGGCCATTCTCTCTTGGTATGGGATGCGTTGCATCCTATCAACTAGCTTCGTCTTTACGCAGCCACAGTGCCTAAGTTGATATAATGTATTCTATCGTCGGATGGATATGAGTATTTAAAATGCCGTGGAGTATTTCAGAAGAGAACCGTCGAAATATTCTTCTAAGCATTCCCAAGATACCGCTTGCTGTGTTGAAGACATTTTGGCGATGACTATTCGGTTTCGGTTTATTAGTAATCCAGCAATTAGAATGCATGAGTACTGAAGGAGCCATATATGAATACACGTGCATTTTCGAACAAAACATTTTGCTTGATTAAATACAAAACTGAGGCTTACTTCCATCCATTAGCCGTTTCATTCAATTTTGAATATTCAGATACCAATTTGTTATAACCATTAATCAAAAATTTTCCCTTGTATAATGAACATGAGCTAGCAACGTACGCAATTGAGTAATCTGATTTGACTTCATTGATAATGATCAAGATTTTGCAGTGCGCTAAATAGGAGTTGTATTATTCTTGTTTTTGTTGTTATGATCATAAACGGAATATAAATGAATTGTGCTAATTGGTCTGATGCTGAGTTAAAGTGAATCCGTTAAGTAACGAGTGTTAATAACTAACTTCCGGTGGATATACAGATGAAGCCCGTTGGAGCAACATAAAAGCGTCAAAATGACCGATGAAAACCATCGAAAATGTATAATATTATTGGATTTCGATAGAATTACATAAAAGGGTGCAAGCGACAATATCCTTTATAAAAACGAGCAGCTTTTGGGCCAAATACAATTCAGCTTGATTGGTCAAACGAGTCTATCGCGGTTAGATCTTAGATTCAACCGGTTGACATTATATCGATTGACAAATCCGATCAAAGTGACAACCTTGGCAGATATGCTGAGTACAGGTTTGTAGTTACTTGGTTCTTGTATTGCAAGACGTATGACTAATTTGCGCTTGTCCATCACTGTTGGATAACTTGTTTAATCACATGTGAACATACACATGTAGATGGTGTCAATCACGGTTTACTGACACTTAATAACCAGACATTTAATCCTCATATTGTCATGAAGAAAGATAATTATTTGCATGCACATCGATTACCCACACACAACGACCAAGATCATGCTGTTTGTACTTATCAAGTAGGGACGGGACTGTCTGGATCCGCATGCCTTGAACCTGTGGATAAATTGCGAACACGTTGTGCTAGTAATCCACTGTTGGATAAGGCTGGTACGATCAACATGCTCAAAATGCCCCAAAATGTGAGATGGTTTGAACTAATGAGATTAAAATATTTCGATTTTCCAGGCCTGGTCTTCATACCCTCCCCTGGGTTCCTGGTGGTACTGTCCCGATTTGATGAGTGCTAACAGCGTGGGTGATGACCGAATTTGACCAGTTTTCATTCTCTTGTATTGTAGGATTCGTAGGTGAAATAGATTAGCGTTGGACAGTTTGACGTCATAAATGAATCATGACAAAATCGGTAATTGTGGAGAACACATGGATAAAGTTAAAATCGTTTGTCCTCGTGTGTCTTATGTGAACAACACAATGAACATTGAAACAGTAAACGCGTTTTCGTCTCTTACATAATCATTCCCCCACCCATTTACAATATTTCTTAAGTCTTACTGGGAGATTTTTACCAATTTGAATTTCGTGCTTTCACCATAATTTCCCAAATGAATTATATTTTCTTAAATGGGCAGAGTTTTTTTGTAATGTGTGGAAACTTTTGTGATCTCGTAGAACACTACTTGAATGATGGCAATTAACAAATAAGTGATTCTATTCTAAATATCGATCAGAAGGTCGGTATAATTTAATATCCCAAGAGACTTGACAAGGTTTCTTTCCTAAGAAAATCAAATATAAATGGCAATCGTGTTAAACCTGATAAGATCGGTATCAGGGTTTTTACGATGCAATGTAGCCGAATGTTTATTCTACAAGTTCGGATTATGTTGCAGAGGAGAAAACGTAATTTTTAATGTTAAAAGAAATGTATTTTTAAGTTACAATTAGTCAAGTGTAAAATGAATCGCATTCGAAAGCCAAACGATCAAAATATTAAAATATATCGTATTAAATTGATTTTCGAGATATTTTTTACCACAAACCGTAGTCAACACAAGCTCTGATAACTAACCCACTAACACTTGACGCCTCACCATTTTTTGAGCTTGCATTTTTCTTACCATAAAAAATGCACCCATTTTACATGGGAATTATTTGGCGCCAGTACATAAGTGCAGACCAAACTACCGTAAAAATGCTACATTTTTGCTGAACATTGTAATAAGAATTCTTATGACCACAGTTGATTTCAGCCAATTTTAGCCTACACACGTGGTCAGCGCAGATTAGAGACTTCTACTCCTCCCTCATGACAGGTAGCTGATTTTTCATGTTTCCTAAACTTGATTGCTTAATGTTTCGTCGAATTATATCGGCAAAAATGCTACATATTAGCGTAATATTCTCCTCATTATTACAGATATCCGAAACATATCACAAAACATCACAGTGTTTTGCAATAATTGCTCGGAACTTGTTGAAGGTCAAACGGAATTTTACTGCGTTTTCTCGGTCCTTACCGAAGATGGTGTTATCCCCGTGAGTCTTTAATGAATTGCACATTTTTTTTATAAATCTCATTCTTTCAAAAGTACAAAAATCAAATTGTTCACCGGATGTTGGTTAATATTGAACGGATATTAACCAGGTCAAATTTGATCCACGCGTGAGCTGTGAAAGTGCAGCTACAACTCTCATCTACGGAACGTACTTAACTAAAACAGCCACGGACTTCAGCAAATCATCCTACTACTTCTTATCGTTGTGATATTAATATGAGATTTCGACTTCGGAATCAGAGTGTATATTCACGTGCGACAACAAACCGGTTCCCAATTACTATTTGGGGTTTATATCGAACGACCAACACTAACAACATATTTAGTAATGCGCAGATCCGACGAACGTAGTAACCTAATTAAATGAAAATTACTGTGAATTTCTTCAAACTTTTACGAACGAAAATGCCATCCTTTTCAATTAATTGAAATGATTCCATTTTTATTAGAATAAAATAAATGAAAACCAAGTTTAAATTCATAAACTCGGCCCTGACCACTTGTCTACTCAGCACAACGTGTAGAGATGACATGAGTACCAAACTTGACATGATGCACGGATGTCGCGGTCATTTAACCGATTACTTTTCGCACTGTTTTAACTTCTATACGTGTGGAAAATTGTTAAGCATAATGTTCAAACAACTTTAACCATCTACGACTCAAATCACCTCTGCGACTAGAAGCGACAGCGCAAAAATCCATAGAATAAATGAATCGCTTGAAATTTGATACATATTTTATTCGTACTTTAATATTTGGTATATATTTGATATATTTGATATATATATATATATATATATATATATATATATATCATTAAATGTATAATCCGTATGCAAAATCACGAGAAGCAAAAGCAGATTTAGTTGAATCAAGTACACACAGTTATATCATCCTTATCCGTCCGGTACATATTACCATGAAACAATCTGAATTCTGAATTCTAATGACACTCAAATGTTCCATTTTTAAAAATTACCAACTTGCTAGTAGTGAACTTTGTAGTAATAATATTTTCAAAAGAATTCATCTTATACAGAAAGGATACTGAGCTCTGTTGCATATTAGATCCATCAGAACATATTCTCAATAATGATTTTCTGGTACATCCAACTTTTGTTGGTTCATTTTACTGACATACTGCTGTTCATAAAATGGGAACCAACATCAGCTATGGGAAGATTACATCAACATATTTGATAAAAACACAAGCGCAAGAAGGTAACCAAACATTTGAGTGGTTTGCTGCCCTTTATTGTGTTGATTTCAATTTGTCGCGATTCATGCATCCATCATTCAAAAAATGATATGAATTATTTTATTTTCCCGTAAGTGATAAAAATGTTCTTATATTGTGGATAGATAAAATGCTGCTTCGCGAAACATAAGTTAATATATACAAATATATTGAAAAATATATTAAAAAATGTTTGCATATCTAGCAAAATGTAGCAGGTTAAGCGTTGCAAATTGCATGATTAACTGCACGTAGGTTGGACCAAATCATGTTTCATTAATAAGAACATTACTGGAAATGAAACGTTCTTTATAGTTTTAAAACACTATATATATATATATAAAACAGTTAATGTGTCCACTATTGATTATATCACAGGTAGATCAATCCATTCATTCAGTTCATTGCTACTTGTGTTTCGGAAATATTCTAAGTGTGAGTAGCTCAGAATTCGGTCTCTGTACGCTTAAGTCTGAGGAATATTCCGCAGATTGTACACTGGACCAATGTTCCGAATTCAAGCAGCGTGTGTGTGATCAGCTACTCACTAAACAAATTACCAACACGGTCGAAGCGAAGATGACGCCATCCGAAAACACATTGAATCTCAGACAATGTCTGCCTTCAAACATCCCAGTGATGGCGGAAGCCAATCTCAGGTTCGTCAGACATTTTCAAACAATTCAACACTAGCCATAATGCTTTAGAATGATATGGAGTCATTTCACCTGGGTGCTAAAATTTGGAACAATTTGATTGTTCATGTGGTTCTAAATTGGAAATCCTTAAATTTTTTATACCTGTAGTTTTTAACGTTCAGGGTATCACAAACTAAGAACTTGGTTCTTTTTATTTCGAGCGCCTAACCTGAACGACTTACTTGCGAGTTTGAGATAGTAACTGTTCTATCATGACGGCATACGTGAATGTAACAAATCTTCAAAGGCATATTCATTTGTCGGCGCTTATGTGAATGAATGTGGACTAGAAAATCTTGTGCTGAAATGGTCACACTTATCTTAACATTAGGTTCCACACTGTCGAAGCTTATTGATAGTTTTATTAACGTGGATGGACAAATTGACTAATTCTGAAGTGCTTTCGAAAGCTGGTCTACAGAACATGTTAACCCAAGTAGGACAGCACCGACTGCGGTGTTTGGCCACGTCTACAGAATGGAAAATGGTCGTATTCCGGAAGATCTACTATATGGTGAGTTTTAATCAGGAAGTCAACCATTGGGCAGACCGCACTTGCGGTACAGAGGCGTTTGCAAAAGAGATATGCAAGCACTTGGCATTGATCCCGCTAGTTGGAAAGAACTTGCTCTTGACTGCTCACATTGGAGGCATTGTGTAAAGCTCCGTCTGCATGCTGGGGACGATCAGAAAAAGTTCTTGACGGATAAACGTTGATCTCTCGGCCGGCGTGTAACTGACGCCGTGCGATCTAGTTCTGTTTATCGTTGCAAGCGCTGCGGGAGAGATTGTTCCTCCCGAATCGGACTGTTTAGTCATTCGAAAAGCTGTAAAACCAGAAAATTCATACGATTGTGATGTACATCAATGGTCAACATCTAACGAGGGAGGCCAACAGTGATTATCGTACGGAAGATATCGTTTCACGCAACGAAAACGTTGATAAGCATTGGATGTCATCTGCCGATAATCAAGTTCCATGATGTAAGCAATGTTAAGCTTTTTTGTCAATTGTACTAAGTCATCAAGTTTCGTTTCGGCCATTTTTGGAGCAATTTGCCTCTCCATCAACACCTCCGAAAGCAAAACAATTTGAAATTAGGTTCCAATTTACTTACCCAAATATAACAAAAGATTTTGTAACTTGTTTGCGTTTGTATGCAAAAGTTGATCCGTGTCCTTATTCATAACCTTTATTGATTTTTACGTTTACAAATATGCGTGCGTCTACACAAGCTTGAATGCTAAAAAATATATCTGCATTATAAGAGTTAGTTTCCAACTTCTAACGACATCATCAAATATTCTGAGTTTTTCCGAATAGCTGGCTCAATAGATAATCTAGACAGCTTATACGCCCGATCTTTGGCAATTAACCAAATTAGATCGTTTGCGCAATGAACCAATTTGTGTACATTAATGATTCATTGCAGCATGTTTGAATTATGCGAAAGAATGAAACCAGTTTTGAAACATCGGTTGGAAGCGTCTGAAAAAACTGGTGAGAATTTTCTATTATTATGGTGATTTGATTGGAACTATTAAGGCTACTTATTGTATAGTTCTTGAGATGTTTAATTGTATTTATTTAATGAAATCACATATGTAACCCGAGTTTACCATTGCCTTGGGTGGGCAATAAGTGATGTTATAATTGGATATACACGAAATTTGATACCATTACGTTGATACAACAAAGTATTTATTAAAGTCTCTCTCTTCCTCGTGGTATAATTCATATTATAATTAGAGTTTACCACAACGGAGATTAGGTTTCACAAATAGTATGATCATGAAGGTCCGAAGTTCGTGATTGTAATGTAAGTGAATATACTCTTTGTGTAAATATAATCCTAATGACACATTTAGTTGCTTTGTTACTGGTAAAATAGAATTTTCAACAAAGTTACAAAGATGAACTCACAAAAAATTCAGCAAAGATTTCAGGTAATTGGTAAACACTTAACATTGTACAACATTTGGCACGAAATTGGTTGAAAAAGATGAGCTATATATATATATATATATATATATATATGCTATAATTTTGATACGTCACGCAAGTGTAAATTTAGGCTAGAGTACACCAATATATTTTCACTTTTTCCTTTACTAAATATTGCAGATACCGCGAATGAACCTTCGTCACCAAGGGAGCGATCGAAGCGATCGGTAACTAAATCAATTCATGAAATTTCCAACGCAATAACGTTCATGGATGCAACCAGTTTCATCACCGGCCCAGCACCTCGCTTGTACGACCGATTTAGTTTGCGATTCGCTTTGAAAACAGACCAAACCGACGGGATAATATTGTTCAGTAGTGGTGCATACGGTGTGGATTTCATTGCGTTTGAGTTGCATCAAGGACGTATCATTTTCACATTCGATATGGGCAGTGGATACCAACAGCAATATGTAACAAATCACACGATATCGGCACAAAACTGGCACACAATACATTTAATTAGGTTAGTTGCGAATATATGTGCAAAATCTATCTAAGAAACTATTGATGTCAAACGAATTGATAACCTGAGGCTTTGTCGTACACATTTTGTGAGTGGCAAAATATAACAAACAGGCTTGGTGCAAAACCCAGCTGTACCTTTCAGTTATACGTAACAGAGTTTGAAACAAATCGTAGAAGGATGTTCCGTGAACAAAACTCCGTACGAACCGTTTTCGAAAATTTGCCTTATTATTAACATTGTTCAGTCGTGTATTCTTAATGTAAACATATTTTAGTGCAATCGGTTAGAGCAGATTTTGGGTAACGTTTCACTTCTGGCACAGAAGCTTCGTGAGACCAAGCGTGATAGTCAGGACAGGGAACATGGTTGAATAGTAGTCAACCTTCCACCACTGATTTGACCTTAGCGCGAGACTGCCTATAGTACGCCTACGGTGTGTCTCATATCGTAGGCATGACCAGGATCAGTGGTTGATTTGCCTACTACTAAGCACATCAATCTAATACAAGTGAAAATAGTCAAGGTCGGTCTAAACAGCGGACCAAATGCGTATTAGTACATCATTTCATTTAAATAGACGAACAAGGCCTCTAGCCGATCTCGCTTGATGATAACAAATGTGTTATCAACATACTGACACCATAATTTTGACTTAAGCCCTTTATTGTTAAGGCTTTGTACTCGAAATGCTCCATATACATGTTCACAAGTACGCAGATAGCGGTGAACCCATTGCCAAACCTTTCCTTTTGTCTATATAATTGCTCATTAAATACGAAGTGGTTCATGCTTAGGCAGATCGATACACCGTTGTTAATTTGCTGGACGCTCAAGTTTGTGCGATCTGACAAACTGGCATCAGATTGCAAGGCCCGTTTAGCTAGTTGTAACGCACTTGTTCTATCGTCGTTGGTGAACAAAGCGCTTACATCAAAGCCAACCATTATTTCATCGTCATCAATTGTTACCGACTTTAGGCGGGCTGCAATGTCATATGCGTTTTTGATGAGCGAGGCTGTATTGCCAATTAAAGCTTTCAACAAATAAGCCAATAAACCCGTGTAATCCGATAACACGGAAGATAGGTCTTGCAGGAATGTCTTCTTTAAGTATTTTAGGTAGGCCATAGAACCACGGAATGTGAGTAGATTCGAGATATAGGTTATACCACAAGTCATTTCCCATGCTCTCTTCAACGCCACGTTATTACCTAGAGACTACCATTTTGCAGTTATTCATCACATTTTTCATTTTGCCATTATCTATCCGTTCATGAGGGCCCACGGTCAAGTGTACCAAACCTTATCTAAATAATAGCTATAGTTCAAAATTACGATTACTTTAACATTATCAGCCTTATTAATGACTATATTTGTATCTTGCTTTAGCGTAAGATGTGCTTGTCTTTCGTGTGGATCAAGGTTTGCATCGTCTTGTTCCTGGTTTGTAATGACACCAGCGATACAGTTTCTTGTCCAAGATACAAGCGACCTCTGTAATATCCTTATCCGACAATGTGTTGTCTTATTGGGCAAGGACTACTTTGCGCTTACTTCGCACACCCCAGTACATAGCAGAATATATCGATAAACATTATAATTTTATGTGGCTGGTTTTTTTCTTAAGTAACGTTCTTCAATTAATTATCAAGACTCAGTGTTCATCCGTTTTGCAAATTACAATTTATCGTTCCGTTTCGCACCACTGAGAAATAATTGATGTCGTATCAGTTCAATGTTTTCAAGTGATTCTCAAGCATCAATGCCTTTGAGAAATCTTTTCACCTATGGCCAGTAGTTCTGTGTTGTTGAGTGAATTTCCTCCTTGTAAGGAATGTTCTAAAAATGACATTCAGCCACATTTTTCGCTTTTCTCTTTTGTTCGATGTTTACCATGCCAGTACATTATAAACTCATTGAGAATTCAAGCGAACCAGTCCTACTCTGAGGGCGGGGGAAACAAAATCCTTCGCCTCCTACCCATCGTTAGGCAGTACACGGTGGATTTACACGTTTTTGATGTCATATTCCTTATGCACCCGAGTACAGTATCTTCAATTTCTCAGGTTAAAGATTTTGCTTTACACAACGCCTACAACGTAAAAGTTGAAGAGCAAGATTTTTCAAAATTGTAGGGTCAATCTAAACAGCTTAAAAATGATGTTTGCCATAACGGCCTGCTCAATGTTCAGCCATCTGATTTCTTCTTTCCATAGTTTGAATGTATTCGAAATACGACCTTTTTCGATTATATATACAACCCATCTAGCATAGAAGTCACTTTTGTTCGGTGAACATGCGTTATCGACTTGCTTCTACATTCGTCCATCTACTCGTCCATCTACGATATTCTCAGAGCGCGACAATTGCTCTTCAAATGGAAATTATTAAGCTAGCGTACATGTCTCTCCTCTGCGGTGTTGTTTCGCTTTCAAACAGTAAAATATTTAGTAAGCACGCGCTGCGTAGCGCTATATTTTGTCGCCAATATTAGTTTTGTTTTGCCACAGACATGCGGTTTGACGTGAAACCAGATGAGAGTTGCTCTAACGATGCGCTTGAAAATCTCGGTGTTTAGCGAGTTTTTTCATCCACAATGGTTGAACAAAGATACGTGATTTGATATATTGATTCTCAATCGTGTTGATGGTAGGCGTAAATCTCCCTTGACCTAGGATTGTTTTTGTTCATGGGGATACGCCACGTAAATTTTCCGCTAAAAGCAGATGCTTGGCGTCAGTAGCCGCAATTTGGTTTTGATAATGTGTAGGGCATCGTAGGAAAATTGCAGGTCACAGATTACCGCATTCTGTATCTGGGTTCATGTTTTGCTAAGATTCACATCAAATAAAATGACAAACGGCGTGGGAGCAAGAAACTTTTTTGTTTGGCTCCTTGATTAAATTCCTCAGCCTAATACTGATACAAACGCTATCAATACTAATAATAATTCTATCTTAAGGTTCGTATTGCTCCTTGAATTGAATAATTTCAAATTGATAAATATTAACTCAATGTTACGGTGTATAAAATTTATTGACTAAAATCGAAATAATGCTTATATTTAGGCCTACATAATCCACGAGTTCTTTCGAAATTAAATTTTGATTTGTAGTAGAAAGTTTAAATTGCATCGGGATTTGAGCATCGGATCGCAATAAATCCTGATAAGGAATATGCGTAAAACATAGTAGGATAATTGACATCATCGAAACAACGTCTAGACTATTACTACCATAATACAGTAAAAACATCCTATTTAATCCTTAGCATTGGTGCGCAATTCTCTTGACTACATATTTCGGCTAAGTATCAAGGTATTCACCTACTATTAAACATTCATATTTTCACCTTTCTTTGAATAATGTCTTTTTCGTCCTGTTTCATACTGATATCGATTGATACGAAATATGTTTGGTATTTACAATTTGTAAATTTCTAACTTTCTATCGTACGTGGATCACGTAATAATTTGTAACATTACTATTGCAGTAATAAAAAGAGTGTCTCGTGGATTTGATGCTGATAAATTAGAGTTCGCTTTTCGAAATTATTGTCTATTGTGAATATCAATTTATTCGATGAGTGAAAACGCAATTTTCACGTTTTACATTTACCCGATTTTATACAACACACAAACATATTTGTTCCTTTCTGTTCAATTTCACTGACACCCAATTCCAAAGATCGGACATTGAACAGAATGTACTCAATGTGACTGTTGACGAAGGCTGGCCGGAAGAATATCGAAAAGAAATAAAAGTACTACAGGGACATCGATCGAAAAACTTCGATTTAACCGAGAGATTATACTTGGGTGGTGTTCCAATGGCGGTTTACGAAAAATGGAGAGAGAAGTTGAAAAACCGTTATGGCTTCCAGGTAGGAATGGTAATCAGAAATATATCGTGAAAGTCTCAAAAGAGATCTTAAATTGATTGTCCTTGAAACTGTATCGATTTTCGAAAATAAATGAAATGCTAAATATCTGATCATCACATATATTTGTCTATATTTTGATCAATGGATATTATCCTAACTTTAGAATAATGTGCAACAAAGTAATCCAAACTAATCTGTTAACTTTATTTTTTAACGACATAGGGATGTCTGGCAAATTTATCTGTCAACGACCAACCGTCTCACGATATCTCCCGATGGATCACTGATAACAAACTAACTCAATCGATCAGAAACCCGTCCCCGCGTATCTTGCCAACTTGCGTCGAGCGACCATCAAACTCACCGAGATGCGGCAGAGATCCAAACAATATGACTTCTCCATGTCTATACGGAGGCATTTGCTTGCAGCTATGGACGGATTACAAATGTGCATGTGAAATGACTACATTCGGCGGATATAATTGTGACAAGCGTAAGCAATAAATGACATCATGTGTGCGTTTCTGCCTAACGGAAAATAGCTAATAAGCGGTTTTAAATCTCTAAATACGTTTGAGAGTTTAGTCTTAACCTAATGCCCGCAAACTGCTAGAAACAGGTTGTGGTTTGTAAGTGCTAGGGAACTGAGCAACACTTCACTTTGGACACCTGTGAGAGTTTGAAGCTAGTGTTCTGTAGGGTCTACAAACAAAATTTGATGTTCATAATAAGCAATAATTATGGCCATACGGAGGAGCGTTTTTCAAGAATGTTGGCTGTTTACTTTCATTGAAAATCTACAATCCTCCCCTTATCCGAATACAAAATAATTGCTTATCTTTGAAAGTTTTCAAAGCCTAAACGCATTGGAATTTCTGTATATCGGTCTCTGCAGTCATCAGTTCAGTAAATTTTGATGTACAACCTTAAATTTACAATGCACCTACTCACCGCTTAGAAGTTGGGATGTTTTACGTTTAAATACATTATAGATGTTACAACCAACGCAAAATAGCCTTGGTTAATGGTTCAATATATTTCAGCTAGACTTCGTTCAGATGAACTTTTGCATGCTGATTTGAAAGTTAATTGTGAAACCACGAGTGTATTGTTTGAGGACCCTAAGTGTATCAATTTTTTATCGACACATTGTGGTTGACTTCCTCAAAAGTTATATTAACATTCAGATAACAAAATTGAATGCAGCTACCTCTGCCCGATTCTAACTTTCATTCGTGCATGGAGTGAAAGAATTAGTTAGACAGTGATTGTTTAAAGGTAGTCATAATCATTGACACATAATGGGACTTACGGTATCCGTGAAATAATAAAGCGCCCATATTTTCACGGTATGGCTCATAACAACTTCACCGCAGATGAGCAGATATTATAAACTGTAATGTAGCTTATTTAAGACATTTGGAACCATTATTGATCCGTATAATTTAAAACTTATATAGTAGTATCTAAACGATCACGCTTTCTACGTTATTACTGCGGATTTACGTACCTTACTTTGCAATTTCGTTCATTTCGAATGCGAATCACTGAGATACGTTAGCCTAGCGTGTTTAACTATTCAGCATATAATATATCAATATTTTCGAATCAATAATTTGTATGTACATGTTAATACATAATTGTAGTTGATTACAGATAATTTGTTTGCAATGTTGATACGTATCAACTTCGGGATATTTCATTGACATTCCATTGGAACAATGTAATCTTAAAGCATTTTCGAAGTACCTATTGGGTCAATACTTTCGTCTGAATCTAAATGCAACTAGTCTTATTGTACTCAGTCTTATTGTACTCAGTATTTATTGTACTCAGATTATTTAAATTATAGAAATTTTATTACATCAGCTTTAATTATAATATAGAAAAAATGATGCAGTACTTAATGAATTTTATTGTATTTGTTCTACTAACATGTATTCTAAATTTCACAAACCGAATTTCTATAACATTCCCTATTATTTTTTCAACATACATTTTTGTATAACTTCTGGATTTATGGCTAGTGTATACTGCTAATGAACAAAAACATAATTATACGCTTGTGATAATCCCATTTCTACAAACAAATATCCATGAAATTTAAAACCAATTCTGTTGAATTTTAATGGAAAACACATTATCATCTCTGCCGAGCGCATCCACTTACCGCGAGTGAATCCATTTTTATTTTGATATCCAGAATTTTCGGGTGAATTTGGAAAATTTTCCATCGTCCGTGTTAGATTGACTTCGAATTCGACTTTAAATATCAGGGGAATGAGCAAAACAATTTAGAACTAAAACCGAATATTTTCACCTGCCAAATTAATTCTATTTCTTTAACGTTTTTGTTGTTATTGAATTATATTCCATTCGTAAAACGTTTTGGTTCTGTTGTAATTCAAACATACTCTTCGAGGGAATAATTGACCGGATTCATCATTCGTGATATTGAAAAATATTGAAAGTTAAATTTCGTTAATTACCTTGATATGCAAATTTTTTCAATCAACGCTTAAACTGGAAGCTGAAGGTTATTCGCTTGTTTTAAACATTTCAAAGTAAAATCTTAAATCTCCCTTTTCACATAATACGTACACGAACAAAGCATTAAATACAATCGAAAATATCCATACACAAATGATATTCAATCCTTAGTAAGAGAACGGAAAATCCATACTAACGGGGAGAAGAAAACATATCATTTGCAATCGTTTGATGCTTCTATTCATATGAATAAAATGCTTTCAGTGAATGGACATTTTTCGACTGGAGAGAAATCATGTTTCATTCGCATAGTCGATAACGTTTTGCATTAATTCAATCGTTGCGGCGTGATTGAGAATTTTCAGTAAGATAATTACTAATGTGTGTAAAAGATGGAGTAAATTAATGTGTTTAAACATTTCTCGTGGAAATACGGATTTTCACATCTTGGATATTCACACGAAATTTAAGCTTAGCAAAAGAGATCAGCTTTGATACACCTTTCTGTAATCACGATGTTTTTTTATGAAATTTGTAGTTGAACACTACAGTGTATGACGAAATATAGAAAAAAGTGAAAAGTGAAATTATTTTATTATTAAAACGAAGAGAATAAAAAAATATAGCAGAGCAGTCCACGAATTTTTAAGCAACGGAGTAAAACAATTTGTCGAAATGAGGTTATTGAAATAGAGATATTGTACACGTGAAACTCAACTAGATTTTGTTAACAAATGTCTCGATCACAAAAGGTAATGAACTACGATGTTGTGAGTCAAAATTAATGCCCCTTTTTCCAACTGAGGACTTCGTTCTGGATAGATTCCTCAATATATAATCCGACTGCAAGACGATCTGCAAATGACTATTTGACTAGAATTATCCTCAGTATCCAACAATGCACGAATAATTATAATTTTTACGTTATGTATGATGGGATCAAGAGATCCATTGGTCTAAACGAACTTAAAACGGCTGCCATTAAGTCTAAATCTGGTAACCCGATTTTCAACAAAACTCAGCAGATGGAAAGACGGGTAGAGCACATTTGCTCTCTCCAATCTAGTGAGAGTACGGTTTACCACATGCACTTGAAAATGTTGAGCGGTTGCTAACCATTGAACATCTAGATACTCCACCTACACGTGATAGGCTTAATAGGGCACTCAACCACTTAGAGAATGGGAAGGCCCTTGGTGACGACGAAATTCCACCTGATCTCATCAAATTATCTAGAACAGCATTATTGCAGCATCTTCACGATTCGCATCTTCAGCGCTATCAGAAAGAGTGCATCCCACAAGAGATGCAGGACACAAAGATCATCACGCCACTCAAGAATACAGGCGATAGAGGCGACTGCAACAAGTTCAGATAAATCGCCCTTCTTGCTCCTTCAAGGTTTTTCGCTCTGTTTCTGAAGCACGGTTTAGGACGCAATTCATAATGTGTTTACCTAGGCACGCGAACTAATTGCAAGCTTCTCAACCTGAACCGGTTGACAGCACAAACCACGGTAAGGATGTGTTAATCCTTGACCTGCTTTTTGCCGTCAATGCAGCGATTATTGCTCACTTCCAAGAACACATCTAGTTGCTAGTGGACTGTTTTTAGTGGCATTCAAAGTCTTCGGTCTAAGAATCAGATTGAGTAAGACCAAAGTCCTTGGTCAAAGGACTGTATCGCCTCCCATCATCACTATTGAAAACTGTGAGTATGAACTAGTACAGCATATCACATATCTTTGTTCAAGCATTGCGTATTTACTCGGGCTAGAATCGGAGATTGATAAACGGATTGGCAGAGCAGCTATAATTTCACTCGATTGAATTCTCGTGCCTGGGGCAACCGCAATTTGACTGTAAAGACAAATATGATGGAATACAGTGCTTACGTATTAAATAATTTACGGTACGGCGGTAAAACTTGGACCATCCACGAAATATACGAATGGAAGCTGAATGCATTTTCATCTGCGAAGCATCCGTCGTATCTTGAATATTTTGTGGATGGACAAATTGACTAATGCTGAAGTGCTTTTAAGAGCTTGTCTACAGAGCACGTTCACCCTAATGCGACAGCACCGCCTAAAGGGGGCTTGATCACAATTACCGAAAGTGAAATGGTCGTATTCCGAAAGATCAATTGTATTATGAGTTAAAATCAGGAAGTCGACCATTGGGCAGACCTCACTTGCGGTACAAAGACGTTCGCAACAGAAATGTGAAAGCTTCTGGCATTTACTACACTAGTTGGGTAGAACTTGCTCTTGACCGCTCACTTTGCAGGCATTGTGTAATGTTTCGTCTGCAATCTGGGGTCGGCCAGATACACCTCCTGACCGAACGAACAATTACTGCCTATCGAAGCAAGCTCCGCGGGAGAGATTGTTTCTCCCGAAACTAGAGATTACGATAGCTAACGATGACTCGCGATTCCAGGTGTATCACACGTTTTATTTAAAAATTGAAACACAGCAATAATTACCAAACTGACTGCTCGAAGATGGTATGGAATGTCAAATCACATTTGTTTTCAATCTGCCTGTATTAACCCCTAGAAATTCTTTGCAGTGATGCTGAATTGCTTTCATGCCACTATCTTGCGCGACTCAACCATCTTTTTCTGTTGAAATCATTTAATAATTCACGTTGAATTCTTTTGCTGCATTGTCAAACGACAATGCGATACTCATGAAACGTGACATGGATACATGCCTGGCATTTGAATTGAACAAAAGCAAGAAGGTTACATTGATGGCTTGTCAATTTTGTTTGTGTGGTTAACTTTTCATCTATCCCTTGATTAGATGCTTGTATACGAACATCATGCATTCATTTGTTTCTCAACTGTGGTTCTTTGAATTATAAGCAAATATTAAGTTCTATTCAGATACATTTTTATATAAGCATTGAGTAAAGCAACATGCGATGAAATATTGATCATTACTAACCGAAGCAAATTCAGCTCATTCAAAATTTAACCCACACAAATTCATATAATCTGACCTGTAGCACGAATGTAATGTATTATCGTCATTCTAACAGATCTCTTGATCTGTGATCAAGGATCACATGCAGTTCACTTGTTCTACAGCCAATTTAATTACCTAATCTCGATGTATATATGTATTGTGTAATCATGCAAATACGTCTCTTAAAACAAATGTCATTATCAATTTATATACAATTTCAACCGATATATTCAAGCTCTAGTGCAATATCGGCTAACATTAATTTTGTTTGAACCTAATTGATAGTTCTCATCTCAGTTATGAATGGCTACGGTCCGGATCAAAAGCTGTAACAAAAATAGAAGATAGGAACTGATTCTTGGGACATTTCAGCCATAATGTTTATAATATACTCACTCCCATTGTTGCGAAAATGCACAGCTATTAACTACCTGATCTCTAAACGTTATATATATTATACCCCATTTTTAATTATCTCTTTCAGCCGGAACAACTTTCAGCTTCGGTCTGAACGACTCGAAAGGCAACCATTCGAATGTCACTTTGTTTCCGGAACAAGATTTTGGTTACTTGAGAATAACTTTCACAGATCATCCGAGGAGCACTCGGACTGAGACATTCGGGTTGTCTTTCCAAATAGAATCTCAAACAGACCAGAGAAGAGGACAGCGTTTCATGACCCTCTTGTTTGTGGTTGGCGCCGCGTTGATGGGCGACTTTATACATCTCTATGTGGTAAGTCATCAGTAATTTATACTTTACCAGTTATCATGAATTAAGTTGATCAAACACCTGCAATCAACCTTTACGATAACAATGGTTTCTTCGTATTTGTAAGTGTATCAATAGCGGAATTTCAGAATGAATGCTACGAAACCGTGGCAATCCTAGAATTCATTGAACACTCTAATTCCAAGTTATAGAGCAGCTTTTAGCCCTTATAGCGATATAAGCCAAATCTTTGGTATTTAGCGATATCAAAATGTTTTAAGTAGTTTATTGAATAAGAAGTTTAAAGCTGAAAAAGTGTAGAAACGATTCTTTGGTAACTGTATTTTGATAAGTATTCGAGTTTTATCAATTACTTAGGTGAATAAGCAAGTGAGCTGCTGTACATGTCTGTAATGAATTATATTGTATTGAATTGAATGAAACTACCAACCGAAGAATAAAAGTGAGAATAAACCACGCTCAGTATTCGAATTACGCGGTTTTATATTGATGTATATAATTTTAACAACGAAAATATGAATAACAGTATTATTGGTTGTCATTTGAACAATCACCACATCCACCGCAGTTCACAATCTTCCTCGGATTTTTTTTAATCTCGAATAGGTCTGTTCCTCAGTTTTTCCGATCGTATGACAGGTTCACTTGATTGAGTATTCTCGGAAGAATCTAGAAGTGTTGTGTCATGATTGCTAATGCAACCAGTATTAGAACGCAACAGGCCTGAATCCTGGCAAATGATTTGATCTGCATGACACTTGTGCAACGTTCCATCTTTCACATCAAGTATGTTTACCATAGTTCTTCTGATTTTGTCTAATACGATACCGATACTTGAAGGGTCATCTTTCCAACGATAATATGATACTTCGGTGGATCCAATTTCCAGCAGATTATATCTCTGATCGAGCTTTTTATGGCATGTGTGGTGGATTTCCAGTAGTTGAAAGTTTACTATAACTATATTGAAGCAAAAAATTGTCAATAAAACCATCAAGTTCATTAAATGTTGTTGGGGGAAAAGAGGGAATAGCATGTTTTAGAGTACCTACAAAGTTTTCGGCTAATCCATTAGACTGTGTATGTCTGTCTGCAGTAAATAAATGTCGGCAACTAAGTAAATGTAGTTAGTGAGTACCGTGTGAAGTAGATAAATGGCTTCTATGATCACTCACAACAGCTCTAGGTGCATCCTGACGGCTGAAAACCATTCGTAATGCATGAACTGTGAAATCAGAATTGGGTTTAGTATTAGGGAATACTTCTGGTCATTTTGATAACGAATAGATGATTAGAAGAGCATAGTATTTTTTAGGAGTGGTCCACAGTAATCAATATGAATACGTTGCCAGGCCTTCTCACGTCAATGACCATGTAGTCCATTTTGATAGCTGACGGAATAATTTGTGTTGACCAGAATTGCACGAAAAAGCAGTTCTACGCATATCAGTATCGTTTTCAGGCCACAAGCATAATTGTCTGGCCAACGATTTCGTTTTTTTAATGCTTAAGTGTTTCAAATGCAAATCATAAAGAATTCGTTTGCGAAGTGAAGGAGGAATAACAATACGAATATTATACACAACAGGCCTTCATGTATCAGACATAATTCAACACGACGCTGATAGTAGGCTCAATATTTTTTCTTGAATGTGGCTGACCAACCTCGATTAACTGCAGCCATTATCGGACCATAATATTTCTTTGTTTCAAAGCTTAAATCTCAACGAGATATACACAGCGGTTGATACAACAAGCAGTATGTACTGCCAGTCTTTTCATATGTCACAGCATTGCGGGATAAGATATCTTCATGCGGAAGTTTTTGCACTGCGATGATCAATGGTGTAAATATATGCACCTAGAGCTATGCTCCATCTCTGAACCATTGCTGCAGTAGATTTTGCCAATAAAGACGTCGGATTTTAAATAAATTTCAGTGCTTTATGATAGCTAATTCATGACCAAATAAATATTTGTTTGAGCGCATGACAGCCCAATAAACAGCAAATGCTTCTCGGGGAGTCTGAGCATAACTTTGTTCTGCTTTACTCAGTCGACGTGCAATGCACAAAACCGGATGACCACTTTGCTTTAAAACAGCACCAATTCCATGAGGAGAAGCAACTGCGATTAAAACAGAAACCAAATTTCATGTAAATGGCTTAAATAATACACTGGATTGCAGTATGGATAAAATATCCCGAACTGTCTTTTCATGTTCAGCAGTCCACTTGAACGTTGTAGCATTCAGTAATGTAAACAATGAATTATCAACTGTTGCAAAAATTTTGGATGAACTTAGAATAATATTGTAACACTCTTTTACCGATCGAAGTTCACTGAAAGAATTTGGCGATTTTATTTTCATCAGAGGTTTAGGGCGATTCAGAATTATTGATTGTCATTTGAACAATTACCCCAATATCTTATATTTTAATACTTGAAATAAACTTGTTTTTTATTTTCTGTGAAAATCATGTGTCGATCTGAATGCATATTTAATACAAAATACGTCGAAATTTTCATCATTCATTTCACCCAATTGATTAAACATGGTTTTTTACATGGGCATTAAATAACTTGGCATTTTTACGTATGTATAATATTAAGATATAAATGTTTCCGGGATATCAACTATTTCCTAATATTACCGTTTTAAATCAAATTCAAAACAGAATGACACTGTTTATAAGTTCATACAATCTCATAAATTCTGAACACCGTGATGTCGTGAATAATAGAACAAAGTTGATTGTAATCTAACAATGCAATCATTATCAAAAATAGTTAGTTTTTCCAATTTTTGTTACCGTAGTTAACAGAGGTGAAAATCTGATTTGTGGATCTTAAATTACTGGTGTTATTGAATCATTCATTTGAAGAAGTCGGTCGTGAGAAAAAAAAGATGAACAATGAATAGCATTAGGCATTCCACAAAATTGGTCAATCCTTTTACGACAGATATACCTATGGTTTGATTATATGAGTTATAAGTAAACTCTGTTGAACTGTGATGAAATGCATTTAATCAACTCCCCAGAAATGTTCGTCCATACCGTTTCTAATAATTCTAATCTTGTGTTCATAGACAGCAAATTTCATGAAAATATATAGCATTACACCGTATGCGTGCATAGTCTAATCATGTTTGATTACATTTATAAACTAAGATAATTATGCAGATTATGGTTTGCTTTTATGAATGAAACAATCTCCGAAACGCTTGATAATCAGATATTTTATCAACACACATTGAATCAATTTTCAATGAAATGAATAATTTCATTTTGAATAACCCGGTAATGACAACTGTTTACTGATGACTCCGATGACACCCTCTCAGAAAACATTTTGTTTGAAGATGCATTTTCCAAATATAATTATCCTCCCATTATCGAAAAATTTACTGTTCCTACGACTACATGTAACGAAATTCGGAAGTACCATTATGTTATATTCTATACCAATATCTCATTGTATTTCACGTATATTTACAAATTCTACCAGTAGTCTACAATTTATACTTTGCGCGCATACGCATTCCAATCCTTTTAAAGCAAGATGATTTCCTGCATTTGGATTGCAACTTTGGTGCTGGAAAGCTTCGTGTGATTGAAAAGAACCTTCGAGTTTCTGACGGTCACTTTCATCGCATCTTGGCACATCGTACTCAATCCGCGCTAAAACTAAACCTGGATCAATATAAGAGTACCTATAATCTTCGTGGTCAGTCAAGCTTTTTACAAATCGCAATTTCGTTATTCAGTTAGATGTAAACTTTAAAAATTCACATTTGTGGTTGCGACAATATTCGACCTTTTCCAAGTATGAAGAAATGTGATTTATCAAAAGTTTTCGTTCCGATCGATGTGAATCTCGCTTATTTGTTTCATAGGAAGCCATATTTCATTCCGGTAAAAATCGATAACATTTGTTCGCAAGTAGATATGAAACTAGAGGATGGAACGCAAAATGCAAAGCAATTTCGAAAACCGAATTTCAGGCTTTATTTAAAATAAACTTATTATATTTATCGTAGAACACGGAGTAATTGAAAAGCACTGAAGAACTAATTTAGAAAAATGTAGCGGCATTTTCAAAACAATTGTACACGACATATGGAAAGCTTGATGAAGGAATGCATAATAATCCGATTATTCAATCTTCATAAGCTACACAACTCAACTCACTCACAATTCACACCGAAAACGTTCGTGTGTTTCCGTCCTGCTTTTTAAACTTCATATAATACTCATTGATATATTCTGACTTTAACACTAAAATAAACCATCAATTTTTCATTGGAATATAGCCGAAATATTCCGATCCGTCACCGTTACTGCATTGCACCGATTGTTGCAATTAGGTTACTCCCCGATTGTAAATGAGGATTTATCCTCGACTTTAATCACTGAATTGATTTATCTATTCGCCATATGTGCTTAAAATCCTCGTGGGTTTTGAGACCATATTCCTGACTATGAAATGTGGATTTTCATCTTTATCGTGTAGTTATTTCTAATGGTAAATAGGTGGTTTGTGCAATGGTTGTAATTATCTTCCATTTCTTATCTGCCACTTCTTCCAGTTAATTATCTCGCACAAGTAACACAAGGAATCAGTTCACGGCAAGTCGAGACGTGTATCTGTATTAATTTTGAAATTCGATATTTTTTAAAACGACCGCAAATTCTTGCATGCAAAACGGTCATCATTTTCTTTCATCAATTTTAGCCGGAACGTTTGGAAAACAATTTGACAACCAAGAATCGATATGGCTTGGACACGCACCACATTTAAATAGAACAGATTTTTTCAAAGGTTATATCTCAGGTAAATCTGCTTTAAAATTGTCAAACAAACCATTCGAGAAGTATCAGTCGTATGCAAATAAGCGAAAACTCAGAATTATGCCTAGTTTTCCTATTTGAAGTTGTCTATGTTCAAGCAGTTCGCTAGTTTCATATGGTCAGTGCTAATGATTCAGCATGCTATATTATTCCCCAGACCGATCAGAGTTTAACGACTTCATGTTTATGGATGGGACTAAAATAACTCTTCTTGTTGCTTAATAGGACAAGCGCTTGCTCATGATATGAATTGTTAATTAATAGCTGATTCCAAAGAAATATTTGAATTATTACTCATAAATGTATGCACATCTCTTTAAATGGAAACTTTTCCAACTACACATTGAATCCCTAGGAGAATTTTCGTTGCTCTTTGAATTACGCAAACATTGAGAATATTTCTATTCATTTAACACACATATTGCTTCCAAGTATTTTCAAATAACTGAATAATTGAAGGTCATTTCAAATTGAAGCAAATAAACAACTTAGGTCAAATAAGAAAATTCATTTTTATGTTGATGATAAAATCAATTTGTGTTGGTCGTATTATTTAGTCCTAATAACATGACATACAAGTACGGAATCCGATGCAACACAACCATACCAGATTCTTCTCGGTAATTGCAGTTCGTAGAATTTTTTTGCCCGAAGAAATTTCAAGTGTGATTAAGCTAACCACGCTTCAAGTTTTTTTGCGAATTTTGCTTGCTGTTCACTGTGTGGGATTCTTACTTAACTTAGTTGGATGCCGGGTTAATTGGAACAATCCAGTGAAAATTAAAAGTATGAAAGCCACTAGCTAAGGGGCGTCACAACAGGGGGTAAAGAAATTGTGCAGCTGAAATCATATTTTTCAACCCTAGGTATGATTTTAAAATATACGCAATAGATTTCAGTGTCCATGTGTCAGTTTTGTTAACGAAGTTAGAGTGAATTTAGGCTTATTGAAATGTGAATATATTATTTATTTTATAATTTTTTTTCAAAGTAAATACATCAAAACTCAAAGTGCTTCATCGCTTCAACCACTATATTGATTAACCTACAATTTTGATATAAATTGAAACAGATTTAGAACGATCTTGCACCTACAATTGTCTGTAAATTGACCCCATATGAACCTACACAAACCAAACACCTTAAGAGAATTTAGATTGCATCATCTGTATTCTTTATAGCTGTCATCCAATGGTACATGCGAAGTGATTGCTTCTTTCACCATAAAATCCTGATTCTTGATTCTTGAGATTTTATACACATTCCATTGAACAATGTTCAACATGACTCATTCGAGAGTCAATAAATTTCAAATAATGTTAACCGATATGCAAAAACGTGTTCAATAGCATTATTTGACTATATTCTATGTATTTCCTTTGTTCTGCACCAAAATCTACAATTTTTCTTCTCCCACTTGACCATGTCTTCCGGATGAGTGATCTCAAGTCCATTTCCATGTAGCACGTCGGAAATCCAAGGCTCTGTTAGCTCTTTTTCAAACGTCGTTGTGCCGCTGGTGTGAATTACCCGTGATCCGGATCACTTGACTCACTGTTATAATGTATTCAGTAATAGAGGACAATATCCGTAGCTCAGGCTGTGGATGGTGTTCAACTTGTGTTCGCCGAGCTTGCGTACTTGATGTTGAACGTTTCGTAATTAAGCTAGATGACATCATCAGCAAAACTTCACTCGAAGCAGTTTGCCTAAGTTGTGCTTAAAATGAAACTCTCTACAAGTTACACTTACGCAAACATCCAAAGAAACTGGTCGTTGGGTGTGTGTGTGATGAAAATGCCTGCAAATGAGCATTTTGGAAATGATCTATCGTTTTAACGTACAAAATACACTTGGAAATGACTTATTTCTGTGGTAACCCGACTCTATCCATCATCAACTAAAACGTTTAAGATTGTAGTAAATGTCGCGGAACAAGGACTCATTAATAAACCAACGTCTGATTTAAACGAAACCCGAATAAGAATAACGTCGATGCGCCTGTTGTCAGAGCTGAATATTAATCAAACAAAGCAGGCAATATATTATGCTTCAAAAATTAATTGCATAAAATTGGGGAAAGTTTCGAAAACGCTTTGCAAGGTTGCAATAGATCCGATACAAAGAGCAGGTCTTTTTCTACCGTTTTTTAGGTGCTTTTTACAATGGATTACAGTTGAATGAATTGGCTTCGGGGTTACAATTCGCGCCTTATATTCAAATTATGCGGTACGCAAACGTGAGGCAAGTGTCGTCGTTCCATCCTAGACTGGGAACAAAAAGTCCATTCCGAAAGTAAGTTTAGTATGCACAAGTTCACTATGTGATAATATAATCTGCCGAAAACTTTTAATATATGTTATATCAGATCTTTGTGAATGCTCAAATATGATGAGAGACAATTTCATCAAAGTCAATATAAATTATATAATTTGTCAGTACAAGCATGTTTATCGGGAATGGTTTAGATTGACGTATCCTTTTTTTATTTTTAAAGCATATTTTAACACAAGAAGACCCTGGAATATTTCAACAGATGCTCATCAAATCGGTCGAATTAATTTTCTTTGTGAATCGGACGATGTTTAAAACACAAACATTACTGAAGAAAAACATGAATTAAAATTAACTGCTTATTTTCAGTAGTTCGAAATTTCGCAATAAGGAGAGCGAGAATAAGCTATTTCACATGGCATAGAATATATTTATCAGGTCCTGCAATGCATTGATCCACATTAAACGGTTTAAATTTTAGGCTAACTCATTTTATTTTGATTAATTTTGTGAAATGGTTGTAAAAATGCTTAAAACAGTTTCTATCTGGGTATTATATCACAGAAGTATGTGGGATATGATGTTGTATCATCTGTATCCCAAAATCTATTCACAAAGCCTGCCTGTACTAACTTTAGATTTGCGCTTGATAGGTAGAAATTAACCTTACAATAATATATCAAAGCTCACATATTGCAACAACATTTTGATCGAACATTTGCTTACACTTGATAATTAATATTGTTTTAACATTGCATTGCTTCTGCAGTCTTGCTTACCTAACTGAGGATGGAGACGTCGCAGGTTCTTCTCATCTGGCAGCTGATAGCGCTATGAGTATCGCTAGTGATGTGAAATCAGTGGATGCAATTTGGCCCTCAGTAGGATTGATATCAACACAAAGTTTCGCATCAAAAAACCAAACATTTGTACCCGGAAACATGAAGCGAAATGCACTGAATGAACCAGCCGTTTTAACAATCGGAAAAGTCAACATATGGCTGTTGCTCTGCGTAACTTGTGCTGGGTGCATCGTTTTGGCTGCGCTGACTTTTCTAGTTTACAGGTTTCATATCAAGAAATCTCAACGAATTATACACGCTGATGCTTCAATAAGAAATTCTACAAACCTTTCGACGCCAAATGTCAAACAGAGAAGTGAATACTGTTCTCAAATCAACGAAGTTCATCCGTTGTTGGACAAGAAAGAAAATATTTCAAGTAATATTGAAAATGTTAAGAGAACTTCCATTCCTCCAATATGTCCAAATTCAACTATCAATATTTTAGTACGGCCCACGACGGAACAGCAATACGCGTGTATTGCAAGCTCAAACGCAGCAATGCAATCACTGGTCACACAGGGGTCGCTATTGTATATCCATCCTGGCGTAATTAAGGTGTCAGAACCGTTGTGGCGGAGGAACCCTGAGCATGGATCAAAAGATTTTCATGAGCGTATCTCACACTCTTCAGATATTAGCTAGACGGACGATAAACCCCAGAGCAGAAAATGAATGAAAAATACCACACAATGTCTTTCATTACATCACAATCAATCTACTTGCAAAGAATATATTTTATAATTACAAAAGAAGTACTTTTGTAATAATGTTTTCATAGTGTAGGAGACAAAACAGTAATTTACCGCTTATCAAAGTAATGTGCTGCACACTTCCGTTACAATGAATTCAATGATTCATAAGACAGTCTTAAAATCGACATTAAGTGTTTCACCATAAAAATGTGCCAGAATGAATAATGAAATGCAATAATCCCAACGAAGATCGGACAGATGAGCTACTGTTATATATCGGCTTCATGCAACGAACAATACAATACAGAGCGCTTCTTGGCCAAGAACTCAAGATGCACCTTCAAAATTCTAATGACATGTGTAACTCACATTCTGAGCAATTACATGCCACTACACTTAGCCAGTTATCTAACCTCGTCATATGCATAAAATGATATTAAATTTAGTAGAAACCGCGTAGTTCGGTTCTTGGATGCTCACTTCATGATATTCGCTGAGCATGCATATAAAGTTGTGACGGTCAGTCATAAAAACTAGATGACATCAGTATGGTGACTTATTGCGAAACAACTAGGCAGCACAAAATTCAAACACCTGTATACCGATATTCACGTGCCCGTACTAATTGTTATATGATCGTTGCTATTCCTGGTACGAATGAACTACAAACGACATCTCCTGGTTCGCATGCACTGTGCAATTGCATGCATCGATTGGAGCATTGCCATTTATTGTTCAGCTACGAGAAAATTTTGTGTATGTTATGTTATACCGGTAGCAATCTAGAACGAACACTTCTAGAATCAGTGCGTCACGCAGAACGATAGGATAACTTATAGCCTTAGAACTTAATAGAAAGATCATAAATTAAAATTTCGTTAATAATGCCAGCGCAAAGAACTAACACTTTAATACCAACACCGAAAGCTTCCGATCAACACCTTAAGCACTCGACAACTGATGATCAACAAAATCGGCATTTGACACTATTTATTTTCACTTAAACACACCAAAGGTTAAGCGTTACGAGGAAGTAATTTAAACTAAAAAGCTGATGTGTAAATATAATTGCAATAGGAACTGGCACAATATCTGTTTGAGGTGAGATTCACGTAAGCAGTATTCATTGAATACATCCGCTTAGATCGAAAGTACTGAAATGTATACCAATAGAAAATGATAATTGCGCGTACAGTCGGTTCAAGAATTGAACGGATCGACAGTTGTCGTCAGACGAAATACAATTACTTCGGGCACTGTTGATGTTTAACGATCCAGATGCGTGTGTCTCCGAATTTGTGGCAAACTTGAAATCTGTAATCAAGCGTCCGACAATAAGCAAAGTAAAATCAAATGGATTCACGTCAGAGGAGTGACTAGTATTTTAATATGAATTATTAGCAATGGTTACATTGGAAATATAGTTATTCTACCGACAGCGGATGAAAGAACAATGGTTGTACTAAACAGAGAGGTTTATGTAAAACAGGCAGAGCAATTACTCCGCCACACTGTCACGAATTGGCATCGAGACAAGACGAAAAGCTATAAAACAAACTCAACACATACTTAAATGAAACTCTGATTGTCTGGAAAATCGAACAGATGTTAGATCATCAAAATTAATCTAGACAATTCATCGATCCACGAATACCAAATCATAAAGTTTCTCCAAGGCTATCTGGTTGCCTAGAGCTCTAAAGCAGAATATTTCTAAATGATTATAAAACTTTGCCTATTTGACGATATTTGAGATGCTGTCAA
>JACCGJ010020921.1:0-13071 GCA_013407085.1 Atriophallophorus winterbourni | reverse complement strand
CTGAAGCCGACTCATCCTCTAGGAGGAGATAGTCACACCCAAGTACAAGTATGTATGTATGTATGAAAGCATAAGCCTGGTTCAGGCAAAATGCCACACAGCAATAAACTGCACATGGTCTAATATACTGTCAGGTTATCAAGGTCAAGACAGATATGAGAACGTGCAGATGCATGTACGTATGAACATGGCTGTGTGTTGTATGTTTGTATGCATATACATGATTGCACGTATGCATACAATTAATCACAAAATGCATGCAAATGAGCCTTTTTGTTCACGATCATGAGATTAAACCCTATCTACATGTGTTTGGACACGTGATTGAACAAGTTGGCCGTATCAACTTTATCCAACAATGGCATACAAACGTAGCTTGTTTACAACAGCCATTAATTTTACGAAAAAGACGTTCGCATACGAGAGTAATTTCAACATTCCTCATCAATCTATTTGGCCACATGGTAAGCACATCGTTCTGAGTTAAATCTCTTTAATATTCACCAAGATGTCGGGTTCCCCGGGACGCCAACCAGGACAGATCGCCCGAGTTCGAGTGTTGCTGGGGACGCCGCTTTGTACCCAAATTCCCAAGAATCTTCATTGTAGACGACTAATCCTCCAGGAGGAGATAGTCGCACACAAGTAGCAAGTAAGATCGCCAGAGCGATAGCCACTTTGAGTACAAGGGCTTTCGTCTGCTTGTGTCAGCGATGGAACTGGATGGTGCGGCATTCTTAACACAGTTTTCGATAGCGAAATTTCACTCGAGGTTTTTTTGTGAAATGTAATGACAAGCCTTTCTTGCATAAGTACAGAAACTATGCACGGATGTGCAATCGTACAGTGCTTTTGTGTCGTGCGGCTATCACCGTGCTAACTTGATTGGACACCGGTAGGGAGCCGCATGCTGAAACACACTGGAGTCTCACTACCAGTTCTATTCTCTCCTCATACCTGTCTAGGCCTGGGCAACCTGACAGTATCTTAGCCCACGTGCAGTCTGTGACTGTGCGGCACTTTGCCTCGATCAGACTTGTGCTTTCATGCCATACATTATACATAGTACCCAATTAACACATGCTACCGCCGAAGTAAAAGTGCCGACCAAAATCTCGTCGTTGCTTGAGACTCACTGAGCTATTTCCTTACCTTAATTCACTGGCCGGATAGCCTATCCCTTCTCGAAAACAAGAAAAAACAAAGTAAGCGTTTCGAAACGTGGGATAGGTGGAAAGAATTCACATGAGGAAAAGCTTTTTTTAAACTTACACGTAGCTCCCGCGTCAGAACTCTTCTGATTCTTCTCTGACTTCACTTCATGCGCGAACGGAGACAACTCACGAGGTCTGCCCCCGAGTCTCGCAGATTCAACCCGCGGATGAGAAGACTCGACCGGCATCCGACCACCGACCACCACGGGCAAAGGCATCAAATTCGACGGAGCGGCAGAGACCGACAAATGCGAGGGGACCTCATCTCTGGTCGGTGTTCCCGGACCGGAAGAGCCGCCTGGACTTGGACTGCGTTCTCGCAGACGTTCACGCGAAGCAGCGCTGCTTTTGGACTCCTTGACAGCTTTGGCTTGAGATTTTTTCGGTGTCGGAGAACGTTCGAGAACTTCGATAATCGATTTTGAAATGTGGACTCGCTAGGGAAAGGGAAAACCGGAGGCGCTGATCATGAAATCGAGACACAGAAACAGCGGGAAAAAACAAAAGTCAGTAAAGAAGCACGAAAACGCAGTTGGATCGTCCAGGCGTCGCAAGACAACAAAAGACGCCGTGCTTCGATACATTTATTGCGAGAAGAAAGCAGCTGAATTGTAATCGGATGACTGTGATTTGTGCTACTAATGTAATCCAGTTCATGGAGATAAACTAGGCTGAAGATGTCAAACTATACGGAGAAACGAGATGCGGAAATCGAGAAATCAGCGATTAGAGTGATGAATGGGTTACACACGAGTTTAATAAACTAACCATACCCTCATCATCATCATCACAGACAGCATGTACCGAATGCTTATGTGTTATCATAGTGCTTCTGTGTCGTGTAGTTAATACGCTAAGAGCTCACTGTAATTTCTACTTCCGTCCTGATATCTGTCTACGCCAGGGCAGCAGCTTAGTACTTACTTTTGTGCGACTATATCCTCCTGGAGGATGTCGGCTTCAAGGGTCTTGGAAATTTGGGTACAAAGCGGCGTCCCCAGCACCACTCGGCCTTTGTTCGAGCCAGCTTCTCTAGCATTTACACAACCAAGTGCAACCTGCAAGGCAGCAGGGAGTTGCCAGAAAGAGGTGGTGTGCACCAACTAACCGTCAGCCAGACTCTGTTTCAGATTTTTCCTCAGGGTTTTCTCCGGAAGCCGTTCCCGCGATCGGGTATTCCACAAGGCAGCAGAGTTTTAAAATCAAGGTTTTCCTTCCCTTAGATGAAATGCCTTCCCAGGCTAACGAGCTCCATCTGCCTAATGCAAACTGGTTTTCAGGCGCCAGTCACTCGCCCTCGCCCCTTCTCCTGTTGGTAGAAGCAGTTCCGCCGGGCTCGGGGAGCCACTCGTGCAGCCCAGATGCTGGACTTTGTTGTCAGAGGCTATTTGAGACGCGCGCCATATGGGAGCATTTTATACACAGTGGGAGTTTATCCCCACTGCCACCCCCGGCTATGACAACCTTTGTAACCTTAGTCCACATGGCTGCGCGGTAGTTTGCCTAGATCAAGCATTGCACAATTGAGCATATGCTGTATTGAACCGCGAGAGTTCGATAACTTGTGCCCGAGATAATCTTATTTCTCGAACACATGTAACTTTATTAGTTGAGTTTATCAAAGTATGTTCATCCTACTACGACAGCGACGCCTGCGGTGGTTTGACCACGTCTACAAAATGGAAAATGGTCGTATTCCGAATGATCTACTCTATGGTGAGTTGCAATTAGGAAGTCGACCATTGGGCAGACCGCACTTGCGGTAAAAAAAACGTTTGCAAAAGAGATATGAAAGCTCTCGGCATTGACCCTCACATTGAAGGCATTGTGTAAATCGTCGTCTGCTGGCTGTAAAGAAGATACAGCTCTTGGCTGTTCAACGAAGATCACAGAGTTCTGCCTATCGTTGCAAGCGCTGCGGGAGAGACTGTTCCTCCCAAATCGGACTGTTTAGTCATTCGAAAAGCTGTGGAACATGAAAATTCATGCGGTTGTGATGTACATCCATGGTCGACATCGACCGAAGGAGGAAAACAACATCAACCGAATGGACCGTATGCCTACTAGTGACCCATGCTCAGTGACAATCCTGTTAAAGACATCTTCCTAGAGTGTGTTTAATCTTGTACGTTGTCAAATGAATTGGTGAGGAAAGCTTCTTATGAAGTTGTCATACTAATGTCGCTCTACCCGCGCACGAAACTTGATTGAATGCATGTCTCATTCGAGGTGTACGCACTTTATCCCACTGTGCGCGTGTGCCTAATCTTCTAGAGGTTCGGTAGGTTTTCAAGTTCATGAAAATGAGGATGCGCCACACCAGTGGGAAACCGGTTTTAGCCCGATCAACTAGCAGTGTTATTCGTGTAACTAATGACGATTGTGAAAATAAAGTTTGTAATGAATCGGTTATAGCAACCTTTTGGTAACGTTTCGCTTCTGAATACAGAAGCTTCGTCAGACCAAGGGTGTTGGTACGAACAGTGTTCATGTTTAAATGGCATTTTCTTGACAAATCCTGAGTTCTCTAAGCTAGACAGGGGAGATCAAGACAATTGATCACACACCCCTAAATGCTGTGCTAATCTCTAAATTGTTTATTTGTGTGCTAACCCACTGCTTACGTAATCCATGTGCACATTAGGTGTTATGCACGTTAATCCTTATCCGCTGCAGAGGTGTGATCAATTGTCTTGATCTCCCCTGTCTAGCTTAGAGAACTCAGGATTGGTCAAGAAAATGCCATTTAAACCTGAACACCCTTGGTCTGACGAAGCTTCTGTGTTCATAAGCGAAACGTTACCAAAATCTTACTATAACCGGTTCATTACAAACTTTCTTTTTCATGATTATGGACTCCCGATCGGTCTTGAATATTTGCAAATACCTTGATGACGATTGTCTTATAGTCAGACAGTGCCCGGCAGTGCCTAGAACATTCACATTGAGCTGACGATTACAACAAGAGGGCCGTGACTCAACATTTTTCTCGACCCGAGAACTTGGTACCCTAAAACCACTTTACTCGCAGTGGTTAAATAACCAAAGGAAACTTCCACAGTGTAAATGGTTTCGGAGATAGAGCAATTGGAAAAATGTCCATTTACCTATCCCTTGTAAGTATGGACGTTTAAAGACCAGAAACGAGAATCAAAACAAACTGCTTCGCGTCCTGCTTTTCAAGCGTCATATACTACTTATTAACAAAATCCAACTTTAAACAAAAAACTACCATCCTGCTGTGATTGGAATGTTGCAAAAATATTCCAAACACTTACCGGTGCTGCATTGCACCGACTGTGGGGCTTAGATTAGTCCCCACATGAAAGCTAAATTTCAATTTGCAAATGAGGATTTATCCTCGAATTCGCAAACTGGAAATAAATAAGCGGATATAGAGGTGATCAAAGCGGGTGTTCCCAAGAGTCACCCGAACGTCGGTACAGACTTGACCCACAATTCCAAAGTCACCAAGACATCTCTAGACGCAGGAAAAGGCAAAAATATCTGTGACGCAACGAGCGGCATCATAAAAGAGGCACGGGTATGTATGATGTATGAAAGCACAAGCCTGATCCAGGTAAAGCGCCACACAGTCAGAGACTGCACGTGGGCTAAGATACTGTCAGGTTGCCCAGGCCTAGACAGATATGAGGAAGAAAATAGAACTAGAAATGGTAGTGAGAGTCCAGCGTGTTTCAGCATGCAGCTCACTACCTCTGGCCAATAAATTTAGCACGGTGTTAGCCGCACAGCACAAAGCACCGCACGATTGCACATCCGTCTTTAACAGTAGTCTAAGAATTATAATTCCTACTCATCCGGGTTATACTCAGTTCCTAGTTCAGGCAAATTCAAATCCGTTTACGCTATGGACGATGTATGTATGAAAGCACAAGCCCGATCCAGGCAAAGTGCCGCACAGTCAGAGATTTTACGTGGGCTGAGATACTGTCAGGTTGCCCAGACCTAGACAGATATGAGGGGGACACCGGAACGTACCTGCGCGGAGGAGAAATTCTCCACGTAACGTCGAACGTGACTTCGAATGGCCGGTTCTCGTTTGAACACATCCTCGAGACGATCGGGAGGGAGTTGAAGAAGTACCTGATAGCTCTGGGGCCGCGTTTTGATGCAACAACGAATGAACCCGTCCCAGAGTTTGTCACTTTTCCATATCTGGTGGATGGATAAAGAAGAATGTGCGGTTTGATTGCTTCGAAATAGCGAAGGGGGTACAGATTAGAAGGAGGGGTTATCACGTAAACGTTTGTTAGATTATTATTATTAGATGTACAAAGCGAGAAGGGGGGTACAAAGCGTTGTCATCGGCATCGTTGAACGTAGGCATGATACTACCCGGTTGCCTACACCGAAGTAGGGCAGATTTCGTTTAGGGGGTCCCACCCCGAGCCTTTACCCACAAGGCAGTGGAGCGAGAGAGGTTCGCACCTATCGGTGGCCGGTGACCGACGAAGCGGTTCATACGCCCTTTTCTGGGAATTTCCAGTTGGAGCCCGATAACCCCGTTGATAGGTTGGTGACTTCAGTTTTTGCCTGTGCACCATACAATGTCCTTGGATAGGACAAGGGGCAGTGACTTTTGGAGCGTCGAGTCACATCCGCCGCGTCGTGATGTCATCATTGGATTTTTGTGGCTTTTTATAGGGAGAACGCTTGCCAGGCGAAAACCCACCACACCCTCAGAAACCACCGATTTCTATTGTCATATCTGTCTAGGCCTAGACAACCATCCCCGCGTGCAGTCTCTGACTGTGCGGCACTTTGCCTGGATTAGGCTTGTGCTTTCATTCATTCATTCAATCACAAGCCTGATCCAGGCAAAGTGTCCCACAGTCAGAGACTGCACGTGAGCTAACATACTGTCAGGTTGCTCAGGCCTAGACAGATCACGGGAAGGAAAATAGCAATAGCAGTGAGACTCCAGCGTGTGCTCGCATGCAGCTCACTATTGGTGGCAAATCAATTTAGCTAATAGACGGCATGCAAAGATTCAAAAATATCTATTCGCGGCACAGATGAAATCCAAAAGTAACACGTTCATACATGCTCCACGTGCGATAATAAGACATTTGTAAAATGGATTTGAAAGTTCTCGATTGTCGCTTAATAAGAGTGTGCACTGATATTGGCCGCTGAAGAACGTAGATAACGGCGAGTGCTACGTATGACTGTGAGCGCTACGGGACAGATGGTTCCGCATGAATCGAAACGCTACAGAACATGAAAACATCATGCACTTAGGAGAAGAAAACCAACAAGTCGGCAAAACAAAGTAACCCGCTTTCCAGGTATCGACTCATTAGGAATACGATCAATTCCAGATCAAATAAAGACACGCATTAAATAGGGACGTGGGAAAAAAGCACAGACCTGCTTGGGAATCAAATTCACCAAAACATTGATGACGTAACCCGCCAGGCGAGGATGTAAAGCCAACGCTTGCATCACCGTACGCATGAACAGAGTGGGCAACGTGGGTTGATCCAGCAACTGGCCGATAGCAACCGACAAACGCTCTTGGGTGAACAGACGACGTTCAGCGAAGCAGACACGACATGCATGCAAAATGGCTTGCAAACTGACGTACGGTTTTGTCGGACTGGCTGTGAAAACAAGACATTTGGCTACTGATAAACATTTAAGTAGGCATTAGGATAGAAAATAAACCGCGGAACAAAACGATGCTCTTCTACGCAACGCGTTTAATAATAAATTAAACCAAGCCAAAATAAAAATGTTGGAAATATTATTTTTACCTTGCTGATTAGGTGGGGCCGCTGGATCTTTGGCGAACTCGAGCAAGTGCACAGCGACAAGTAACTCTTCCGGTTTGATCGGACCAAGAGGAGGTTCATCGTGCTCAGGATCGGGCAAATCTCCCTCGAACAGTTGGACGCCTTTAACGATCGGCGCATACTGCGTTGAGACACTGGCTGAAAACGGGGTAAAACGAGATTATATAGAGTGGAACATCTACACGACAAGACAAGAACGGAAGATGAGTACTTTGTATCAACGGAGCACATTGGACAGGGAAAAAGTTATACTATTGCTCTATTACGAACGCGTAGCCTTCGTTAACTGAATCATGGTTACAGAATAGAAAATGGTCGCATTCGAAAAGACCCACTCTACGGTGAGTTAACATCAGGAAGTCGACTATGGGGGCAAACTGCACGTGCGGTACAAAGTCGTTTACAGAAGCGATATGAATGCTCTCGGTATTGACCCTACGAGTGGGGAAGAACTTGCTCTTGACCGGTCAGTTTGAAGGCACTATTTAAAGCGTCTTCCCAAGCTGTGGAAGGTATGCTATGAAATCACCAGCCTGATCCAGTCAAAGTGCCGCACAGTCTGAGACTGCACGTGGGCTAAGATACTGTCAGGTTGCCCAGGCCTAGATAGATATGAGGAAGAAAACAGAAATGGTTGTAGGACTCCAGCGTGTTTCAGCATGCAGCTCACTAACGGTGGCCAATCAATATAGCAGGGTGTTAGCCGCACAGAACAGTAGAGTGCTAAACGATTACCCGTGAGTATTTAACGACGAAGAAGACGAAAACTCTTGGAACGATAAGGAAACAACACTTCCATGGGGAGTGAATCAAACAGATTACAAATCAGCTATAAGCCTACTGATTGACTCAAACGTACAATCGCTTGGAATAATTACTCTGAAAAAAACATATCACCTATCAATCATTCATAAATAAAACAGTGCTCGGTTTAATAACCACTCAGCCACAGCCACAGCAACAGCCATGGCAGCATCGTGCTAAATTGATTGGTCACCGGTAGTGAACTGCATGGTGAAACACGCTGGAGTCTCACTACCGTTTCTTGTTCTTATCTCTCTCTCATATCTGTCTAGGCCTGGGCAACCTGACAGTATCTTAGCCCACTAGCAGTCTGTGAGTGCACGGCACTTTGCCTGGATCAGGCTTGTGCTTTCAATCAATCAATCAATCAATCAACTAACCATGAAGCAACCGGGTCAACACTTCCTTGACCACCTTCTCACTGAGCTGCACAAGCCGCGGTAGCACGGCAATCACCTCCGACTTTGGGAGACCAACCAAGACCGGGATCAAACAGCGTATATCATCCACGCGATCACGATACAATCGATACACCCTGTCCACCAGACTGGGAGGCGGTACAATCACCGGGGTCACCGTGGTCGGCACGGAAGGAACTTTGGATGCTTGGAGCGCAGCAATGGCGGATGGCGAATCGGTCAACAGATGGATCATACGGGTGACCAAGGTCTCCGCGCCAATGGGACAGTTGTCCACGAGGTGATGTATGGCGGCGGAATAGAGGCCAATCTCCCGAATCTGAAAACGAACGATGCGAAATGATTGAATCCGCTCAGGGAGGGTATCGTCAATCAATCAATGGGGAGGGAACTTACAGGGGTATCCACCATACGGAGAATGCAGCGTTTCACTTCTGGGATGGCACCCACGTAAACCTTGGCCAGCCTGAAACGATGAGAAACGGAGAAAAATTGCTAGTTAAGCCAAACAACCTCATGAATTAATCCATGAACAGGGTATGTATGGTATGGTATGAAAGCACAAGCCTGATCCAGGCAAATTGCCGAACAGTCAGAGACTGCACGCGGGCTAAGATACTGTATGTATTGTATAAAAGCACAAGTCTGATCCAGGCAAAGTGCCGCACAGTCAGAGACTGCAAGTGGGCTAAGATACTGTCAGGTTGCCCAGGCCTAGACAGGGTATTGCCTATCTATAACCTTGTGATGTACATCCATGCCCGACATAGATCGAAGGAGGCCAACAACACCAGTCTGTCTAGCGAATGAGAGGAAGTTTGAGTTCTTACAGCTTGTCATGTACTCTGACGCGATGCCCCGGAATGATTGCATACAGCTTGTGAATTGCTTGGAAAACGATAAACACGGCTTCTGTGTGTTGCAGCAGATTATGGAGAGATTGAGATAGATGAACCGAAGTGTCACACGAGGCAGTGAAGGATCAGTAAGTATACGTCTGTGGACTCTGGCCCAATCAGAACGAATACCAGCGTAAGAAGCATTTTGAGGGCAGAGGACTAGGTTAAAATTGGGTGAAAAAGATGGAAAGCCTATTGCCATGAGTAGAATAGGTCAAAAGCACCATGATTATGTTCATCGTATTCTCTTGATTATTATTATTATTATTACACAAGTCTTTACAGACGAAGTGCCAACAAGTATACCATGAAGAGGGTACATGATGAAGTTGAAGTAGGTTCCATGGTTCTTGTTGAAGGCGACATACTACCCGGTTGCCAAGGCCGAAGTAGGGGGTTAGCTTAGGGGACCCCACCCGGAGCCTTTGACTCAAAAGTCTTCCCGCAAGGCAGCGTTTTTTCCCTTCGCGAGAGCCAGTGATCATTTTGAGGGTTCTTGCGCCTCGGCGATCGTTCGAGTACGCCTTTCTAGCCTTTGCACGACCAGGCGCAACCTGCAAGGCAGCAGGGATTTTTCCTCAGGGTTCACTCCCGCCGCAAGGCAGCGGAGGTTTGGAATCAGGGTTTTCCTTACCTTAGATGGACTGCGCTCCCAGGCTGACGAGCTCCATCTACCCGTACAGGTATCTCTTGATAAGAAGTAGATCCAACGAGTGAAAAGAGTGAGGTAGTTGCTGACGGAATTGATTACCGAATACCGTATGAGAGATCTTTTGTACGCATCAGGAGTTGGTTCTGTTTACCCGTCTAAGGCACGAAATAATGCAGCATTTCCAACGTACACAGGTTGTACCACATGAAACCAATTCTGTTCAAAAATCAAGTACAACCACGGCCAGGAAAACTTCAGAGTAACTCAAAACTACGTGTTGTCTTGTAATGAATCAGGGCCGTGAAATCCGCAAGGAAGCGGATGTCGCTCTACTCGCCCACGAAACTTGATTGAATGCCTGCCTGTTTGTATGCAACGGATCTCAGCTTGTGCTTTCTCTTCTATGCATTCTACGTCCTACATATAATGAAACAGGGCCGTGAAATCCGCAAGGAAGCTTATGACGCTCTACTCGTTCACGAAACTTGATTGCATGCATGTTCCATTAGCGGTGTAGGCACCTCATCCCCGTTTGTTTGTGGTTACCCTACCAGAGAGATTCCGTAGTTTTATAGGTAGAGCACTCCCCCATCTGTTAGGATTTTATTTTGTCATGGCAGTTAGGCATTCGTTACATTTTACCACTGTAATGCACCCCGTGATGATGATGATGACTGATATACTTCACTAGTGTCCTTTGCAAAGTCGGCTGTAGTCCCCGCGATCACAGATCTCCAAATCGTGTTCAGTGTCGGCCTTGAAGTAGACATCTTCTCGAAAAGTGTTCACTCAATCTTGTCAAGTGGAGGGACGAAGAAAACTTGTTATCATGCATGACAGTGAACGCGGCAGCAAAGTAGTCGTGCTGATGTCAATCTGCTTTCAGTTTGTTTAGATATACTCTTCGATAGAATCCGTAGCCAAAAGTAATGAGCTGGAAACATGTTAGGGACTCATTGACATTTTCTCATAAATCTGTCTGAGCCTGTGCATTCTGACAGTATCCCAACTCGGAATGCCCAGCACTTTGCCTGACTCCAGACTTGTGATTTCATGTATTGTGGTGCTTACACTTACTTATTTTACTTTTACTTTTGTGCGACTATCTCCTCTTGGAGGATGAGTCGGCTTCAGTGAAGATTCTTGAGAATTTGGGTAGAAAGCGGCGTCACCAGCACTTACACTCCACAACCAGTTTCTGGCGGTTGGCCGTCATTAGGTTCTGTGACACCTTACCACTGTTTCAAGGCTCACTGAATCTAAGCTTACTGTCTCAACCGGATGACGGCAAACAACCAGAAACCGGTAGTGGAGTGTAAGGGACGGGGATGTGAACAACACAATACACTGGTCTGTTATGAGCGCATCGAGTGCTTGTGATTCTGTATTTAAACATTGTAGTTCTTTGTACGAACCCTATCTAACAGTGGCATTCAAGTGAAACACAAGAATATTGGAGAAAATCCTCCCCTCCCACACAAAGACGGTGACAGACTCACTCGTTCATTAACGGAGGACTCTGAGGCATGAGACCTAGGAACAAATGAGCACACGCTTGACACGTCTCGTCGTTCCACGACGCTGGAACCGTCGGCTGTGAATTCAACGGGTAAATGTCCGGAGTCGGTCGGGGTTGAAGTAGTTTTCGCAAAACTCGAATCGCAAAAGCCTGTGGGAAATCAGACAAAGAAAAAACATACAAATCGAATGCACATTTAACCACAAGCAGTATTCCAACACGAAATCGGAGCAAATAGGATTGATAGAAACGCACAGGCAGCGACGGAGGAAGTATGGTATGGTATGAAAGCACAAGCCTGATCCAGGCAAAGTGCCACACAGTCAGAAATTGCATGTGGGCTCAGATACTGTCAGATTGCCCAGGCCTAGACAGATATGAGGGGGAGGATAGAAATAGAAATGGAAGTGAGACTCCAGCGAGTTTCAGCATGCAGCTCGCTACCCTTGGAGGAGGAGAATACCACTTGATAAATGCGCTTGAAATTAGAGATGTTGCGCATCGGTGTGCGGAGAAAATGAGGTGTAATCTATGAACTCGATTGGATGTATTGACTGAAACCAATTCTCCGGAGGGACATTGGGAAATGCAAGGAAAACAAGGGAGACAGGTTGGCAAGAACGGATAACATATCGCCAACAGGGGAAGATTTGCGTGACTCAAAGTATCTACGGGGCCGGCAAAGCTTCAGAAGAGAGTTTAAAGAGCATGTAACACTCAGGAGGTCTGGTTGTCCTCCTCCTCATCATCATGGAGCAGAGATATGGGTCTAGGCAAAGCGAAAAGCAACACGAAGTAGGAAACCTAGGGTGTGAAACGAAGCGGGCTATTCGAATATGAGTGTGTGTGTGTGTAAAAAGCAATCTGTTTTAGTAATTTCACTGCATGCAGGTATCAAATATGATACAGTGATTTACAATATAAAAAAATGTCACTGATAATAAACTATTGACTTTTGTTTACAGCCAACTAACCAAGGCTCACTGAACCTAATATTATTGTCTCCACCTGATGACGGCAAACAGTCAGAAACCGGTAGTGGTCTGTAATTTCGGGGGATGTGAGCAACACATCACTTTGATCATCCATGAACGCCTTGAGTGCTTGACCAAGAATCACTTTGTGATTCTGTGTCTGAACATCGTGGTTCGTTTTACGAACCCTATGCAACAGTGGCATTCAAGTATTACCTTGTTTACCATTTAACCATTGTTTCAAGGCTCACTGAACCGAATCTTACTGTCTCCACCTGATGGCGGCAAACAGACAGACACCGGTAGTGGAGTGTAATTTCGGGGAATGTGAGCACCGACAATTGACACGCAAGTTCAATGACATGGAGATCGAGAAGCAAGCTGGAAGCATGAATTCAACGGGTTTAGTCATCCACACGCACCGGAAGATCCGACATGAGAAATCGATCAAACATTCGTGGAATATTCCTGATTTGAAATAGACGTTCAGCTGGACTACGGGAAACTCAATTCACCGTTGCAGCTACGCTGTCGTAGGGGCCAACTTCACTTTTGTGCGACTATCTCCTCCTGGAGGATGAGTCGGCTTCAATGAATATTCTTGGGAATTTGGGTACAAAGCGTCGTCCCCAGCACTACTCGGCGTTTGTTCGACTCAGCTTCTCTATCCTTTGCACAACCAAGTGCGACCTGCAAGGCAGCAGGGAGTTGCCAGAAAGAGGTGGTCTACCAGACTCTGTTCCAGGTTTTTCCTCAGGGTTTTCTCCCGAA
>JACCGJ010020918.1:0-14898 GCA_013407085.1 Atriophallophorus winterbourni | reverse complement strand
TCTGAAAACCAATTCAAGCAACTTTTGGATGAGGTATTGCCTACAATCACGGCGAAGCTTTACAACACTGGACAGGATTTCTTTAAATGAGGTTCTCCTGGACTATGTTGCTGTTATAAAGAGATGCGGCTTACAAGGGCTTGACCCTCTGTCGTCTATCAAGAAAAAGAAGATATATGTTGTTTTTTGGAAACGTGTTTGAATAAATCGGGATTGGTTATTTATCTGCCCAATACCTCGAACATATACTAATCTTATTATCAACGCCTGTCCAGTGACAATGGCGCCATGAAACCTGGCTAAGGTGTTGTCGAAATCACGTTGTTTGTCAGTTGTGGTCACATTACTGAACTGGATCCAAGTAAAAACAGCCTTTGTGCAGTTGGATTACATGGTTCGTGTAAGATAAGACGTAAGACAGTATCTTTGCCCACGTGCAGTCTATAATTGTGTGGCACTTTGTCTGGATCGGGCTTGTGATTTTGTACATACATACATCATGTTAAGTCTAATTCCTTATATCCATTTAGGCCTCGGAAACCTGACAGTATCTTAGACCACGGGCAGTCTTTGACAATGCAGCACTTTTGTCTGTATCAGTATTCTAATTTCATACTCACATTCACTTTGTCATGTACGCCACTCATATCTTGATATATCGTCTCAGTTATCGCCAGGATCCGAATTCGCTAAAAAATTAAGGCGCTGAACGCTAAACTATCTGTAGTTGCGGTGACTCGTCTCCCTTGTATGAAATCACAAACCTGATACAGGCAAAGTGCCGCACAGTCGTAGATTGCACATGGGCTAAGATACTGTCAGGTTGCCTAGGCCTAGACAAATATAGGAAAGGAAAATAGCAATGGCAGTGAGACTCCAGCGTGTTTTCGCACGCAGGTCGCTACCGCTTGAAAATGTATTTAGCACGACACATTGGTGCATGATTGAACATCCATGCTATTCATCATCAGTTATATCTCTTACTCTCCTGTTCAATGGGTCCCTTTCTGTAGGCATATTTTGGGATTGTTTGACCAGTCTTGTATGCCACCAAGTGTAATGCTGATAAAAGCTTGTTATGATGCGTGAGTAGCTGGCTATCGTACTGATGTCACTACTCATCTGCCACACTTGCTTGAATGCATCTTTGACTCATGTTGTAAGCAGCTTGCTCAGTCTCTGACTGTGCGGCACTTTGCCTGGATCAGGCTTGTGCTTTCATACCATACCATACTTTGCTCAGTGTCTATGCTTATATTCTAAAGCAGTGATTCCCAACCACTGTATCGCGGAATGATTAACGTCATTTCGAGAAGAGATAATAGGTGAAATCACTCCATTTTGTCAAATAAAGACATTCAATTGCTTAATCATGCGACAGCGCGCTGCGATTGGTATTTAAAACGGTTTATTAATGACGTGATAGATATGTCGTGAAAATTTAAAGAGTTCAATAGTGTGCCGCTATGAAAAAAGTTAGGAAACATTGTTCTAAAGTTTTTTTTTAAAACCCCACCATTCCTAATCGTTTCATCGTGCCATGGTTGTATGGCACGAATGTGCAATTGTACAGTGCTTATGTACTGCGGTGATCATATCGTGCTAAATTGATTTGCTAACGGTACTGAGTTGCATGCTAAAACACGCTGGGGTCTCTGCCATGTTCCGTTTCGATATCTGTCTAGACATGGGCAACCTGACACTATCTTAGCCCACGCGCAGTTCCCGACTCTGTGACATTTTACTTGAATCCAGGCATGTGATTTCACATACATCATACATGTCACTACGTATTTGCTGCGAAGTTAATGCTCAGACCGACTGGCGCACCCCTATTATGGATAATGACTGATTTTTTTTGGTACCTTTAGCTCGGCCACGTGAATCACGGTCTGACTGCTACAGCCGATGTAGGTCACACCGACCTAACCTTTTGCACCAATCAGCTGACACTGGGCTTCTCGCACCGTCAAGATATTCGAAACGGGATCTCTTTTTTAGTCAATCTATGCCGTTCGACATTCATACGTCCGGATGGTTACATGAAAATCCGACTACTATCAAGGAATTCACATGTCTCACAACGCTTTTCGTTTTAATTTTATTGACCATGGGTCGCTTAATCATCAGTATTTCACTTGAATTTTATGTATACGTTGCCAGATTATGTTACAAATCGATTTAATACTGGTTCTCGTGTTTTTGTCAGTTTCAGCCATTCACAAACGAACATGAGCGGCCTGTTGACCGAATGCAAGCAATATTTTCACAGCGATAATCTGTACGACGTGCTCGCAGTTAAACCGACATGCAAGCCCGCCGAATGTAGGCATCCCTCCCGCATTTTCATGAAACTCTTCATTTGCAGTGCGCAAAGCGTTTTACAAAATGTCTCTGCTACATCACCCAGATCGTCACGAAGGCACGGCGAAGCAACAGGCCACGAGACAATTCCAAATTCTCTCCAAAGTTTATTCCGTCCTATCGGACGAAGAGAAGCGGAAAATTTACGACGAATCCGGTAAGTTTCACATCTCTTAGATGCTTATCAAACAGGCGTGGTAGATGACGAAGATGCCCTTTCCGGCAAATCGTACGACGATTGGATGAATTACTGGCGACTGCTGTTCCCTCGCATCACTGAGAAACAAATTGACGAATTTGAGCAGCAATATAAAGGCAGTGAGACCGAATTGGCCGACCTGGCTCGCATTTACGAACGATACAAAGGCGACATGGATGCAATCATGGAAAGCTTGTTGTTCTCCTCGTACGATGATGAACAGCGCGTTAAACAACTGATCAATCGCTTGATCGCCGAGGGCAAGGTGAATGCGTACGAGAATTACACACACGAGTCCCCGAGTAAAACGCGTAAGCGCGCCAAACGTGCCGAGAAAGAGAAACGCCTTTTCCTTCGTGAACAAAACAAAAAAGCAAAGCAACCGGAAGACGGCATGGGATCGCTGGTCGCGGAAATCATGGCGAATCGGGATAAACAATTGAAAGCGACCGAGAATTTCTTGGACAAGCTAGCGGAGAAATACGGTAAACCAGCGAAGCGGAAGCGTGGCTCGGAACCCGTGAAAAACGGAAAAGCCAAAAAATAGGCATGTAATTTATTTTTAAACAACAACAAGATGATTATGTACAATCTTCACGATTGATGTTGATTTTGTTCCTCGACACACTGGAAGAAGATGAAATGGGTGTACAGATGAAAGTGTGCGATAGTGATAACTTTCGAAAAATAAAAAAATCAATCAATCGGTTAATTGTTACTAGGAAGAAGGCGTTTGAGGTCGATATCTAGACAGTATACAAGAATGACGGTATGTATGTAAATTCATTTGCCACCTGTTATGATGAATGAATCGTTGATCATGCAGCAGAGTCAGTCGTTGCGTTCTATCAATCTATGCGTTGTTCTTAACCCAACAGCCAGGAAAACAGAACAAGACCAGAATGGGAGGTTGATCGGGAGTCCAAGGTCCAAGCGCCCAGTGTGTGCGTTTCGACCGTGGACATGGTTTGTATTTATATGGCAACAACAGAGTGAACGTTTAAGGGTACACCATAATCGTGGGAAAGTGTATAGTGGGAACGACGGAAGATGGTTGTCATGGGCGAGTCAGACAATTTGAATTTAGTGAAGACGTTGTTGTCAAGATACAATATCGTTTACCCAACAACAATTTCTCTCCAGCGGTAGTGAGCTGTATGCGAATACACGCTGGAATCTCATGCTATTGCTATTTTCCTTTCCCATATCTGTCTAGGCCTGGGCAACCTGACAGTATCTTAGCCCACATGCAGTCTTTGACACTGCGGCACTTTGCCCAGACCAAGCTTGTGATTTCATCCATCATACATGTATGAAATCACAAGTTTGGAGCCAGGCAAAGTGCCGCACAGTCCGAAACCGTGCGTGGGCAAAGATACTATTAGCTAGGCCTAGACAGATCCAAGAAAGTGAAAATGACAGTGAGAATCCAGCATGTTTCCCCAATCAGTTTTGTGCCGTTGGTACGGTTTTAACTGTGCAGTACACAAGTACGGTCCACTGCACATTCGTGCAATGAATGGCAGAAGGTAAGCTGGAACCGGAGAGTCATACACACACAAACCTACTCTACGGACGCTGGTGCGACACGCCCCCAGCCTTCACATATTGGCTAGGGTGAAATGTCAGCAAGCTTGGACCATAAAGGAGGATGTAGATTCTCAGCGACTGCGACTATTCAATGCGTTCGAAGGATGGAAACGTGATCAGATAACAATCTTACGTGTAATTGACTAGTGTGACTTGACACATCAACGAACCAGCCTAATCCACCCGTGGAGCCAACCGCATAAAAGTTAAGTAATACTAGGCTCAGGCTGACTGTTAACGTTAATCGATCACCTTGATGCTTCCAATAGTGTCGCTAGTGGAGGTAGGCTATGTGGGCAATTAAAGAGAGACTTCAAACATTTGCATTTAACCTATCTTAATACTGCGAAACACCTTGCTGCTATTTTATGCTCCGAACATGTGATAGATAATATAACAATCATAATAGAACATTGCACGACACTTACCGCTTGTACAAAATCGATGAATTTGCTCGGGTCGGACCCAGAAGCGATGTCGTGCAGGTCGATTGGGACTTTATATTGACTCATCATGTTTGGACGAACACTTGGGTCCGACTGATAGCGGAACACCGGGAGCACGGTCTAGAGACGAGAATACATGAGCAACCAGCAAAAATTAATCAATTAAACAATGAATGGTTACAGAAAAACAAGCGCTAGTGAGCGCCGGCTGAAGCAGTCAAGTGAGTAGAATGATAAAAACTGTGGCTTCGTCACAGCTTGGCATGTTGCTCAGTTATATGACAATAATAATCGCGGCTTTTACTCCAATACATCGTAATATACTTTCTGTATAGGCGTGGACAACCTGGCAGTAAGCCGACGTGGAGACTGACTACGCGGCACTGTCGGGATCAGGCTTGTGATTTGACGCATTGTTGTTGTTAGCCTCCTTCGGTCGACGTCAACCATGGATGTACATTACAATCATGTTTTACAGCTTTTTGAATGACTAAACAGTCCGATTCAGGAGGAACAATCTCTCCCGCAGCGCTTGCAACGATAGTCAGAACTCAGTTGTATGAAAGCACAAGCCTAATCCAGGAAGTGTCGCACAGAACTCGGTTGTAGGGCTCCCCCCCAGCTTGCACACGACGCTTTACACAATGCGGTCAAGAGCCATACATACATACATACAATATATCGGTCGTTCGCTGTCTCACGTGAATTAGACGGTCGTGTGTTATCAAGCGGGGTGATTCATTCAACTGAGATGGCCCGAGTGTATCACGTGTCTTGACAGGAAGGGGTTCTGGAACACGGATGTGTAATCGCATAGTACTTCAATGCGGTCCAGTTAATTTACCACAGGTAATCACCTGCATGCGAAAACACGCTGAAGTCTCACTGCAAACTACAGTTTTATTCCTTATTCATCTTTATGCTTGGCCTGGTCTGAGGCTGTGGCACTTTACCCGAAGCAGACTTGTGGTTTAATATCTTGCGTACGTTGAAGCAGGAATTAAGAAAAAGACAAAGAAACAGGTCTCAGGATTGATCAACGTTAATAGTGAAGATTCCACGCTGTTATAACGATACTAGGTTTTGGAAAAAGAAATGCTGAAAAGTTAGCTTCCGACTTAGTAAGTTTGTTTCTTCAGCTGCCGTCGGTACATATTTCCAGAATAAAATTGATGACACCTAGTCCATGTTCCTTATTTGTGGCCTTGCCGTGTCTTCTGCTAAAAAGTTGATTCTACTTCAGGTCAGCGGTACACTATCACGATTATTGTTTGCGCCTGTCGGTATCGGTCTGTAATGCGTCGAAAATTGACGCGCCATACCGATGTAATGCTGCGTTTGAGGCTCATGATTTCTGTCAAAAACCTGTGGCGCCTGACTTGTTTCTCAACAAAGTGTGTCCGTTCCAACATTTGCAAACCAGCTACGTCGCGACCAGCACAGTCCATCGTAACTAACTGTTTGTAGTATGACATCGCAGTCGATGAGGAGTCAGGTTACAAGGTTTATTGCACGTCGTTGTGGAGATGACCTTGCAGAAGTGTACCCTCGAATACACGAATACCGGTTGGTTCTGTAGAAACAACATCGAGTTTGAAGTCCCTTAGTTCTGCTGACGCATTATGATATGATATGATATGAAAGCACAAGCCTGATCCAGGCCAAGTGCCGCACAGTCAGAGACTGCACGTGGGCTGAGATACCGTCAGGTTACCCAGGCCTAGACACAGACGAAATTAAGTCGTGGCTAGACCCGAACAACCGGACGCAGGCTGACTGCAAGTCGCTTCGCCTGATTCCAAGCTTCCAATATCACAGAGATACATGCTTCAGCGCGGTTGGATACTCATCAAGCAGCCATCCAGCTTATATGAATGTTTGATAAATATGTGTTTTGAGTGTTGTGGCGAGGAAAGCTTGTTATGATGCGTGACAATGAAAGCCGCAAGCAAGATGTCATGCTGATGTCGCTCTAATCGTTCACAATACTTGCTTGAATGCATGTTTCATTCGGGGTGTAGGCACCTTATCTCAGTGTTTCTTTTAGTCTTATCATTCCCTTCGTTTTGGATTTAAATATGCAATGTTTCCATGCGGTATAATACTGCAGTATTACTCAGGGTCGTGTTGCCCCCGGGTATATGATAGCGAAAAAACATAAAACGCATTTTCATTAGAATTACCGTGTTGGTCGTGACCAGTTCGTCGAGTTCATCCCAAGAATACAGTAGTGCATCTGTTGGTAGTCCGTACACATTGAAATCGACGATTTTTACTCGCGAATGAGAAGACTGCCTCGGTTAGGGTACACGTTTGGAGCACACACTTACCGCGAAATTGTAATAAAGATCCACGGTATCTAAAGCGAACAATCTTCAAACAAACGCGCATGAAAACTTACAACTCGGAATGGGGAATTGGTCCAGCACGTTCTTGTTCATGAAGTCACGAAGATCCTTGATGAGGTATTCCATGTTTTGTTTAATGCTCGGGAAGTACGCGTCGTATATTCGTTGTGATATTGCTAACAAGAGGAAAAATGAAAAGAGTTTCTAAGTCCGCCGGAGTTGTACGCGAAACAGTAACCAGTAAACATCACTGCGAAACATGAGTCTGTATTTTGAAAATAACGTCTATCAGAGAGTTGATCATGTAACACGGCGCTCGTTAGTTATTTTATGTATGAAAGCACAAGCCTGATCCAGGCAAAGTGCCGCACAGTCAGAGATTGCACATGGGCTGAGATACTGTCAGGTTGCCCCCACTCCGTAGCAGGTATGAAAGCGAAAATAGAATCGACAGTGATACCCCAGCAAAATTTTATTTCCGAAGCAATTCGATATCAGTGGTAAATCAATTTATCGCGGTAGTGGCTGCAAAGTACACATCCGTTAGCGACCGTGCCCTCGCTTAGATTTCAAAAGAAACTAGGCGCTGACCACATTGCGGCCTTGTGCAATACTTCAGCGTAAACAAGAAGGCTTACACTTGTGTGAACAAAAGACTACGCTTTGCAAAGTCAAACAGAAGACATTTTCTCAATAAGAACTGTCGTCCCGCGGGGTGTCAGATTGTGCCCAATTATTTTGCGCATGGGGATGTGATGTGTGTGTGATGTGAAAGCACAAGCCTGATCCAGGCAAAGTGCCGCACAGTCAGAGATTGCACGTGGACTGAGATAATGTCAGGCTACCCAGGCCTAGACAGCTATGTCACAGAATAAAGACGTATATACGTGTGTATGAAATCACAAGCCTCATCGAAGCAAAGTGGAACCGAGGCATAGACTGCACATGGACTAAGATACCGTGAGATTACCCAGGTTAATACATAATAGACGGCCTGAAATACATTGAGGACAGCTCCTGTTGATGAGCGATATCAACTCCAGAGGAGCATTGACAGATTGGCAAACGTTGGCGCGCTAATAGGACCACAAATAAATGGTAGATGATGGTAATGAAACAATGGTTACCGCGAATATCAACAGGTTCACAGAGTTCAACCACTTTGCGCACAAATGTTAGCTATCACTGGTCTGATTCGCACAAGAAACGCGCGATAAAGCGTACATGGGAGCGACGATCGGCAATTTACATTCAATTCTCATCAGATTACGACGCTGTGTGTTTGGGGCAAATAGTTAGTGATTCGGACAACACAGGAGCAATAGCAGCTAGTGAATCAAATTCCAATTATTGTACGGAATGGTGGAGTACATTAAAGATAGACTGAGTGCACTCTGAAGAAACTGGAAAATAGCGCGGTGTCATGGAAGCGATGTGTCGGACTTGCAGGGACACTTCGAACACAAACATACGAGAGGGTGTACTTACTTTACTTTTGTGCGACAATCTGCTCCTGAATGATGAGTCGGCTTCAATGAAGATTCTTGGGAATTTGGGTACAAAGCGGCGTCCCCAGCACCACTCGGCATTTGTTCGAGTCAGCTTTTCTAGTCGTTGCACAACCAAGTGCGACCTGCAAGGCAGCAGGGAGTTGCCAGAAAGTGGTGGTGTGCACCAACTAACCGTCTACCGGACTCTATTCCAGATTTTTACTCAGTGTTTTCCCTCGATACCGCGACCGGTATCCCACAAGGCAGCGGAGGTTGAAAATCAGGATTTTCCTTCCCTTAGATGAAATGCCCTCCCGGGCTAACGAGCTCCAGCTGCCGGAAGCAAACTGGTTTTCAGGGGCTAGTCACTAGCCCCATCTGTCGTTTGGTAGAAGCAGTTCCGCCGGTCTGGGGGAGCCACTAGTGCAGGCCAGAAGTTGGACTCGGTTGTCAGAAGCTATTTGAGACGCGCACCATATGGGAGCATTTATAAACAGTGGGAGCTTATCCCCACTGCCACCCCCGCCTATGACTATCTATTGTACTTTGGTATTATCTGGTACATATATAGCCGATTGCAATGGTAACATGCAGTAGCAAACTGAACCGACACAACCTAACCACTCTCAAACTTACCAATGAGCTTGTGATCCTTGACGAAACATCTGAATTCACACTCGGGGTGACAATCCATCCAGCGACGCAGAACCAGTACTGGTTGGAAACCTTCCGGTTGTTTCGAAACCTCATCGACTGGGACGTCTTCACACAAGGCGAATCTAGAACGCGGATTACCGACACAAAAACAACATACGGTGCGGTGAGATCGTGCACGGCAAAGTCCGATGATTTGAGGAGCAAATAGATATCCGTGAAGCTTGTACACTTCAACGAATTTCCACATAACATCCAGGCCGCATCTTTGGGACTTGTCCAGTTGAGCTTGACAAACACCGATCCACCGAGAGTTTGGATAGCGGCATCGATTTCTGATTGGAATTGTGAAAAGTGAGCACTCCCTTCGACGGGGGATGCATTTTCATTCACGTTGGAACTCTCTGAGTCGGAGTTGTCTGTACCGGAACACGTGCAGGGGCTCGACTATATTGAACAATGTATTAGTGAAAGACTTTACCATAGCGATTAAACGATGATGAACATCCAGAATAGTAAATTTATCGATATGTAAATGAACGAGATAACCGTTGGGCACGCTTTTCATCAAATACACTCCACGAACGGTTTTGTTTAGATTACATTGACCAAACAGGGACAGTGTCTTCAAGAACAATGTGCGAATGTGAGTAGCGAATTCACCTGGTTACAGGCCGACGACTAAATGCGCTCAAGCATAATTCTCTCGGCTACCCTTGTCAATGCTGGAACATTCTTTGAAAATTACCCAAGATTCAGAACAGTCGAGTTCGGTAATTCAGATGGCTTAAAATGCCAAATAACAATGTTGAACCTCCAGACTGCTAGATTCACAGGACCGGCAACTTTGGTAACAAAACGCGAAAATTTATCGATCGCACGGTCATTTCAACAATCCTATTTTGAAAACGTACGCCGTACCTCTGCGCGTTGCATCAAAACTGCCCAAAACACCAAAAAGCAGTCAACTGCGATATAATGTTATATTTAGATGAGGAATTTAGTTTTGTTGGCCTCTTTTGGTAAAAACATAGTCCCAATCGCGAGTAAAGTTCGCAGCATCCGACTATCTTCACCGTGTAAACGTCGGTTTAAACTATGCATGTAAAGTGACCGAGGATCCTTGTACAGAGTTTTCAGATATGTTTCACGCAATAAATGCAGACGGGCAAACGTAATGACCAGGTGGACAATGAGGAAATCGCATCTGACAGCGCTAAGAAAGTTTACGAATGATTTCACTACCATCACCACCCAGAAATCTCCTGCGGGATTACTCTAAATCTGTCTCTATTCAATAGTAGAATTTTCGGATTGCATTAATCCAGGTGGTGTTAATAATTTTATCTGGTTGGTGAAGCAATGAACTCTACGATTTGTGAAGCAGAGAAACCCCAACGTGTTCCACCATGCCGCAAATCAATTTTAGCACGGTATTATCTGGACACGATTGAATATTCATGCATTAATTTACCAAATAACATCTGAATAATGTCTGTTCGAAACTTGATTGAATGCATATAACGTTCTAAAAGTGTAGGCACTTCATTCCTGCATTTGTGCTTATTTTTCATGCTTGTATGACAGTTAAGCATGCGGTAAACGCTATCGTAATAATGCTGTCTCTGATGATGATGATGAGGAGGAACGTCTATTGGAAATTATTGTTCGTAAAAGCTGCTTGAGCGCACGAAATCTGATTGGTAAAAAGACATTGAAACACGCCACGAAACTTACACGTCCACTACCGGGAGAGGAGGAAGAACTGAAATAGAATGTAAGGCACCTGTAGTGTTCGATTTACTAGCGCGCTGATGAGAAAATGTCAGGATTGTATCAATAAGCATGATCGATATCAAAACATGAAACAATAACGCTAAAATGGTTAATCAAACGTTGAATAAAATATGACAGCCACCAAACCAGACAGATGTGCCTGCACCTCGCGTGCGTATGTGCGACTTGGGAAATTACCAGCGCTACATCAGGCAGCTCGCGCGGTCATAGAGAGTAAATTAGCTGAGATACTGTCGGGTTTCAATATGAGGTATGAGAGTACAAGCCTGATCCAGGCAAAGTGCCGCACTTTCAGAGACTGCACGTGGGCTAAGTTACTGTCGGGTTGCCCAGACCTAGACAGATATGAGGAAGAAAAAGAACAGAAAATGGTAGTGAGATTCCAGCCTGTTTCAGCATGCAGCTCACTACCTCTGGCCAATCAATTTATCACGGTGTTAGCCACGCAGCACAAAGTACTGAACGATTACACATCCGTGCACGTCGGGTTTCAAACACTAGACAAACGCGATAATGGCATGGAAGCGAATGCGTATTCAGCTTTTAACTCATTGCCAGTGACAGATTGAATTATCAAGTTGTGACGTGCACGATAAACAAGTACTGTGTAGCAAGTGGGCATATTGGTTGACTTCTAATTGAACCAACAGTAACACGGAAGCGAAAACCTAGACTTCAACAATTACTGCAGTCTCCGAAACCACATCCGTGCCACCCAGTGCCAGAGAAACAACGGTGTTGTGGAACATGTAGAAATTTCTCGAATGTAAACAATTATCGGTTGTAGTCAATAAAAAAGTCTTAGCGTTGCGGGTTTAAAGAATTCGACGGTTTTACATCAAAATATGAGGTCAAGACCGACATACAATGTAATACATTGCACACAGTCCGCATTTACAGTCAAGAATCATGCACTGGCTGTTTGTCATTATACGGAACTGGGAAACTTAGAGATGGCGAGGACTGAAGCTTTTATAAGGTAGTACAAATTACATTATTTCCTAATTCTTCTAGTTGAAATTATGTTATGCAAATGAGCAGTATAAGAAGTTCGGAAAGCGAGAAGGAAGCACGAGAACGGTTTTGTGGTTGTTTCTCACATGAGAAATGCTTATCCGTGACTCGACATTCGAACCTTATTCCAGCTTTGTGCTCAACCCCATATTTGCAAAGTCGAGAATAAATCCTCAATAAAATCAAGTTCTACCAAAAATTCCGTGCATCAGCGGTGACTGAGAAAACATTTGCAATAATCAAGTGTGACGGTTAATCTTTAGTTGAACTCCGATTCTACAAATGAATAGTATATGGACGGCTGTTCGCCGTCATCATCATCATCATCATCACAGACAGCATTACATCGGTAGCGCGTACCGAATGCTTAACTGCCACACAACCATGAAAAAGTAAAATCCTAAAAGTTGGGGAAGGGTGGGACTTAAATAGCTACGGATTTAATAGAAAAGCAAGCACAAACAAACTGGGAAGAGGTGCCTACACCTCGAATGGAACATGCATTCAAGCAAGTTTTGTGAACGAGTAAAGCGACATCAGCATGACAGCTTCCTTGCGACTTTCACTACCAAGCTTTCCATGTCACTCCGCTTGACAACATACAAGGTTAAGCAAGCACTCCAAGAAGATCCTTAGTGCAAGACCATGATTAAACACGGTTTCAGGTCATATCCTGAAGCGTAACTAAATATTGCGATATCTGATCGTTGGGACCTCAGCCTAAAAGACGTGCTGCGCGACTATGTATAGGGTTTTTAACCAAGTGACGGTTCGGCCAGCACGAGATTTACACCAATCAGGATGTGGCGTCGCAAAAGGAATCTGTTTCGGAAGTCGGTGGTCCGGCATCTGTAAAACGTGACCCAACCAGCGTAACCTATGCAGGTTGATCTGCTTCTCTATATCAACATCACTACCGAACAACTTATTTCGGAGAGCACCGTTGCGTATGCGATTGTAACAGCTAACTTCTAGAATGTTGCGGAGACATCGGTTGTCAAATACTTGGAGACGCTGAATGTGTTCTTTACGTAAGGTCCAGGTTTCGCACCCACAGTAACACAGCCCGAAGTGTCGCTTTATAGCCTCTACCATTGAGTAACAGAGACAGTCCTTTCTGACGAGAGAGGTGACCTAGGTTGCGGAATGTTACGGTCGCTTTAGAAATGCGTACCGAGACCTCTCCGTCTAACGATGCAGAATTATTGATGGAACCACCGAGATAAGTAAAACGATCTACAATTTCAAGTGCCTGACTGTCAAGTGATAAAGTGTTGTTTGATAAGTCGATGTCATGCAGCAGAACACTGCGAAATGCATTCCAAATGAGAGCACAATACTAGCTAGCTTGTTTAGTATCGCCTGTGTACGAGTTGAAGAGCAGAACTATATCATCAGCATAGCTCAACTCGAGAAGCTTGTCGCCTGGCATTATGTGAACTCCGAAAGCTGGGGCTACTTCGTTGCATAATTCCATGATGACATCAATTACAAAATCGAGTGGAGCCATTAGGATTAGGTTCAGCAAGTCTACGAACAGTGAAAAAGTAATAAACAAAGTTATACTTGCAAGTCAGTGCTAACCAAATTAACAGACGAAATTTGTAGTTAAAAATGTGGGGAATTAAACGACGTAGGTGGGATTTGAAATGGCATCAAACCGATAACACGGGGCAATCGTTCCCTAACATTACTCACAAACCGGGAACGAAAATTCCGTCGGCTAGAATGGATGCAACGAATTCGCGAGACAGCGGGAAAATGATGCTGAACAAACAGGGAGTGAATCAATTTACAAAGGTTACCTCTTCGTTGTGAACTTTCTGAACTGTTTGTACCAAGAGTCGAATGAGCATGCGATAACGTCACTGACGAGCATAGGAAACGGATGGGCCACTGAAAGTTGTAAAATTGTAAGTGTTTGTAGCAACATTTAAGTCGGAAGACTAAATGTGATTTACACCGAGCGAAAAAATTTACGGGACGATTACTTAATATGCGTGATAATAAGCCGTAAAAGCATGACTGCGTAGAGCAGAACGAATGGTTATTATTCCGCGCAAAGCACAAATACGATATGTTATACAAAAAGGAAAACAATTTGAACATTTTTGATCAAAATCGTTCAGAATAGACAGGCAGGACCATCTGAAATCGGCCCAATATTAATGCCAAGAGAACGAGACAAAAAATTTCACGAAATGAAAAACTAAGTTGAAACCTAAAATTTAAACATGGGAAGAACTAATCAGAGGTGTAAATGATCCGTCCAGAAGGAAGCGAAACCGGAGTATTGCGAGAGCCTACAAAAAGACCTTAACAAAATTGGGGCGCCCGACAAACGACAAAAATTTATCTTTCCCACGAGATCTGGTCGACCGCATCGATCATATTACATCGAGGGAAATACCATTCGACCAGTATGTAATGAGAAAGACCTTGGAGTGTTTGCTTCCAGGCACATTGAAAACCAAAACTGGTGCTGTGAATAAGATCGAAAATAGAAAAAATGTTTTCTGTGGACAATTCGTCCATCGCACAGAGACTGGACCTTAACGTGGTGCGATGATTTGTGTACCTCAGTGATCCATCGAGCTATACATGTGAGTAAGGATTTGGTCGAGAACCCTAATTGTTGTCCTATCAACCATGGGCCACCTGGCAGTATCCCAGCTCACATACCACCATGACAATTACATAGTACATCGGCCATCGCGCACGTTTAATCGGGTCGCCCTACCTGTTGCATACAGTGGGGTGGGTAAGCGAAAACAAGCTACTGCTGACCCTACTCATCAGTCTTATTCAGTCTCCTCCCCTTTTAATTCTTATCCTTCAGCATCCAGTGTGATAAGCGACCGTTTCGAAGCTTAGCATATCCTAAACCCAAAACTCATTTCATACAACCACGCATGTCCGAATACATAGGTGTCATGAATGTACGAACGCTGCGTCAATCGGGCCAGCAAGCTGATCTTGTCCTCTGCCTAGATTTG
>JACCGJ010020908.1:0-10150 GCA_013407085.1 Atriophallophorus winterbourni | reverse complement strand
TATATAAAGATATATATATATATATATATATATATATATATATATATATTATATGTATGTATGTATGTACTAAAAACCTTCAGTTTTTAATCCCGAAAAAGATATTCATCCTTATAATAAGGTGTTTTGTTCATAAAAATGGGAATTTTTGGTGGTAATGTAAAGTTACCACCAACATCCTATTTCGACATATGTGTGGTACCATTATTATCCACAGCATGAGTGGAAGTCTTTCGCGGTTGGTCCTAGGTCAGGATTATAACAACCTCCAGCATGGTCTCTTTGATTGCGAAATGTTTGATGTTAACTAGATAGCCAACATGTAGCGATTGTATGCCAAAGTTGTATATGGTTGGTACAAACAACCTGTTCAATCACATGTACCCAAATATTAAGATCGTGTTAAGCACATTAACATTTGTGTGGCAGAAAAGCATGTAAATGTGAATTTCGTTTAACAGATAACTGTACATGAATCACCGATGTAATCGCATGATGGAAACCAGGTTTTAATGTTGTAGACTTGATTTTAACACATTTAATTTCAGGTTATCATATCACACCACCGCAATAAGCCCACTATCGGATTCAGATTTATCCATTAATCAGTAAATTAACAAATGGTGATAAATTATTTGCTTCAAATTTGTCAGGCGAAAATTACGCTGTGGTTGTGTGTTTGAACTTAGAGCCTCATGATGGGGACATCTCTAACAGTACCTACACATTGAAGCTACAAGTATCATGTTTCCTACGTTTGAATGCAACCTGAAAACGGGGGTGAGAAATAATGCCCTTGTTCTTTTGTATTGCCTTAGCCATCCGACAAAAATGATCTCAACAAGGTCGTTCATTTTATAAACACAAATGTTCAGCGCTGTCAAGGTTAAAGAAGACGGCGGAATTAATAAACAATAGATAATGCGGATCCTGATCGTAATGTCCTTAATTGATGAGTGCAAACAGCACGAAACCGGTCGTGGTGTGAGTGTGTGTGTGATGGAGATGCAAATGCGCAATAGCGGATTATGTTCTCAACTTGCGCAGGTAATTCCAATCATCTTTTAACAAAATGCAAGTGGAAAATGTTTGAGCGACTTACTTAATATCAGGTTTTTAACATCTAGAGTAAAATAATGCATATTAAAATGTGAATTTGGCTAATGTATGCATACAAACAAACAGATTCAAAAACATTCCAGAATTTAATGATGACAGAAATACATAGCTTCGCAATAACCATAGCATAGTGAGTATAAGTTTATGGAAAAAACACAAAATCATATAACATCATTTATATATATCGAACAATAGAACTCACACGTGCAAAATTTGGCTTCTGCGAATGAATGGCAAACAAGTGATTATTCATTTGCTAAGGCGTTGACTAAAGAGTCACCCAGAAACACTCCGACGATTTCCGGATAATATATTTGCAATAACTAACTTGTTTCCTTCGCGTCAACAACCAAATCTAAAATGACAGAAATCTCAATCAGCAAAAGAATGTATCTTAGTTGCGACACGGATATGAACCTGAGTGACGCAACGAAACTCTGGGAAACTTTGTGAGGATAATTGATCAAAAGTTACTAACATAATCCAAATAATATAGACGATCGTTTCCATAGAGTTTTATCACAAACACGCACACACATCACCACCGGATTCTTGCCGCTTGCAGTCATCGGGTACTGACAGCGTGATGACGATCGTGTCAACTCGTATTTTAACAACATACACATGTGTGTGGGTAGAAGTGATTCAACAAATTGGTTGTTTAACAATATCCAACGGTGGCTTATAATCGGAACATGTTTGCCATGCTTCACACTGTCTAAAGGCTTGCCGTTCCTGATCATGCTGCCCATACCTGATGAGTGTCAACATCACGAAACCGTTCCTTGTCTGCTTGTTTATGTGTGTGATGAAAATGCATGCAAATATGAATTTAAATCCGAATGATTTATTTATAAAATCCGATCCACAACGCCTACCAGAAATAATAAAATGTCACCGTCCGTTTTTTGTCAGCCTGAAAATCCGTTTTTGAATGTAATCTTAGTGGAGATTGAATAACTGACGCTAAACGATCGCTTATTCTGCAATTTCTAAGAGTGTCATATGTTTAAACTTAGAAAATATGTTTTCATTGATGAACCCCTTCAGTCGAAGTCGACCATGGATGTATAACACAATCGCATGTTTTTTGTCATGTTCCATAGCTGTTCGAATGGCAAAACAGTCCAATTAAGGAGCATTAATCTCTCCCGCAGCACTCGAAAAATATGGTAAAACTAATTCGATCGGTATCATTTGCACGCAGGCGGCGTTATCTGCGTTCAGCAGCCGAGAACTATGTCTGCTCCACCTTACCTTACAAACGACAATTTGCAGAATGCTTCGAATCGTAGCGATCCAGAGAAAGTTCTTTCCAAATCCCGGAGTAAATGCTAAGAGCATTCATATTTGTTTTGCGAAAGGCATTGTACCGCAAGTGCGGTCTGCCCAATTGTTAACTTCCTTAGTGCAACTCACCATAGACTAGAACTTTCTGAATACTACCATTTTCCATACTGTAGACGTTGCCAGTCGTGAACATGCTCTGTAGAACAGAATTTCAGCATCACCCACTTTGCCCATTCTCCATATGTTCAAAAACGAAGGAGGCTTCGTAGGTGGAAGGAATTCCGCTTTCGATCGTGTCTTGCATTGGTGGTCCAGGTTTCACAACCATGCAGTAAAGCATTTAGTACGCACGCGTTGCATACCATCATCTTTATCTTCACAGCCAACTTGCGTTTGCCCGAAACACGATATTTTAAACAGGACAAAATGACAGCTGCTCTGCTAATCCGCTTATCAATCTCCGTGTCTAGCGAGAGGTTATCCGCAATGGTTGAACTAAGATATGTGAACTGATGTAATGGTTCAAGCTGGTAGTTGCCAACATTGATGACTGGATTCCATACATTCCCTCGACCGAAAACTTTGGTCTTGCTCATGCTGATTGTTAGCCCAAAGTCTTTGCAGGCCAACGAAATTCAGTCGATTAGGGTCTCGAGGCATTTTTGCGAGTGAGCAATAAAGGTTGCATCGTCGAAAAACAGCAGGCCACAGATTATTACATCCCGTGCTTTGGTGTGTGCTCTCAACCGGTTTCGGTTGAAAAGATTGCCATAACTTTGAGTGCGTAGACAAATAACTTTATTCGTGTCCTAAAAGAGTGCTTCGGAAGCAGAGCTAAGAAAATACCGAACAGTATGGGAGCAAAAACACACTCCTGTCTGACGCCTTGGTGAATTTCAAAGGCTTCGGAACTGAAACCATTAAAATGGACTGAGCGCTTTATGCCATAGTGAAACAAAATAACGAATTTGTGTAGCAATGTTGGCAGTCTACAAGATCAAGAATTTTGAAAAGATCCTTCATGCTGACGTAGTCGAATGCATTCGTAAAATTACTAAAACAGCCTATAATCACAACGTAACTGTAGACCGAGTAAGGTTGTTTTACTTGGAACAAGCTACACGGTTTTTTTGTAAACTCCCCAAATAATAGCATGCTCAATAGAAATCTTGATGGTCTTTTAGCTCTCAATCCATGCTTCGAATTACAATTTACAACCTGACACATGAATCAACATGTGTCACCCACCCCCACACTCCAATTTCTCACGATCTTATTTTTGATTATTAAATATTTCGTAGTTCCCATATTTTTCTTTGATTTCCTGCACAACTCTATGCTTTTTCAACCACTGAGTTTGTGTATCTGTTTCGTAAATAAATTTGTTTTTAAAGTTTGTGCAGAGGGCAACTGTCCAGCTGTATATGTTTTGAAGGAGGCCAACAACAATAAAGTAGGAAGAACGCATGTATAAATATGTTAATGGTGATTTGGAAATGCGAATGTTGATTGTATGCAACAAAGACCTGATGCATACGAACCTTGATTTGTCCTACACCCATGTGATGAGTACAATGTCACAAAACTAGTCGTATGCAAAATGTACCTTTTTGTTTAAACACCTCAGTTGAAGTTTGGCTAGATTCATTTCAAATCAAACTATTGAAGTTCAAGCTACACTAATGTTTCGAGGGAAATTTAAAAACGGTTCACAAAACAAACATGTTGTTCAAACCGAGAATCAAAACGTTATGTTACACTTGCTGCGTGGGATGTGATTAGAAAAATATGTTGGCCATTTGTAAGCGTCTTGATCCCTTGACCATAACATTTTTATTAATACTGTATCGTTTCATAGCCCACATTTGTTTACCACTATCCAGCTGTTTCAAGTTCATGGAAAATAATCCTACGGTGTCCCACTGTTGATGATGAACCACCAACAACCGGGAGAGGTTTGCAAGTGTGGTGGAAATGATCATCACGATGCGAAAATATCAGCACATTTTAAAATAAAAAGAATATATTGTTTATTAATTGTATGATTTTTGAATAAAAATTACATTAAAGTTTATCTAATGAGGCATACTTACCAGGAAAAACAATGACCGATAGCAAAATAGCCAGCACAATTACGGCACCAGATTGCATAGTAGTAAAAACATACAGTAAATTGGACGTTGTCATATTTATACTGGGTAGCACACTGCCCATTGGTTAAGAAATTTCAAGTCAATTTGACGAATCACCGCTTAAACCAAATGTCAACATTTCAGATCGATAGCGCGAGAATCGTAAACGTAGCGTTGAGCTCAAACGCCACTAAGCTATTGGGTTCTAGACTCAATAACTTGGTGCAAAATGCATCTTGTGGATTCATTTTTACTTCAGGATATCAAATATTCGTCGTTAATGAATTAACGACAATAATTTCATGGACAAAGTCTAGTAAAATATTCAACGTGAACCGATGCACTCAAGTCGTTTTGAAGCAAATAAAGTGATCACCTTAATAATCGCCTTGAGTGCTTGACCAAGAATCACTTTGTGATTGTCTATTTGAACAAAATGGTTCTTTGTAAGACGCATAGATAGCGTTGGCATACAATTGTTTCAAGGCTCACTGAACAGTATCTATATGTCAACACCTGATAACAGCAAACACCCATAATGGATTATAGTGTTACGTTCCAGAACCGCCTGCGTAAACTAAAACTCTACGAAATAGATATTACATACAGTACATTATTTATTTGAGTATTTATGCACTATTTAAGGCTTTATAAGCTCCACACACAATTATGCACTACATAAACCATTCCTATCCATTTAATAACTAAAACCAAACTGAATATACGACACAGTATATACTGTGTTGCACATTTACACTTCGTATACAGTAATGTACTGTGTAGTAATAATATTTCATTAAATATATTAATCTTTCGCACGTTGACTCATTGAGTAAACCCCTAAATAGAGCGCGATAAAAACTTAAGCAGCATAAGCCGAATAAAGATACGGTGAGGGGGTTGTCACATTTTCAATAATTTCCTCGACACTGAGAGCGGAAACAATAGATTGAGGAAGCAAATTGCAATGGAAATTGCCGCGTAGCTAATGAAAGTATTTGGAACATGTGAGATTGGAATGCAACCGCCAGACTTGCCCGGTGATGAAGATTTGAGATTTAAAAAAAAATCAATCGAGTGCTTTGGATTATGTAGTATGTAGTAGGGGGTTAAACCCATCACCATAAACCAACATGTTCATTTGCATGCCTTTCCATCAAACACACACCACCACCGGTTTCGTGCTGTTTGCACACATCAGATGGGCAGGGTTTTACAGATGGCGGATAACCGACATTTGGAGCGGATTCTGTTTACCATGCCACATAACGATTGGCATTTAACTCAGAAAGCTTCGTCAGAACAAGGGTGTCAGTACGAACAGATTTCAAGTTTAAATTTCATTCACCTGACCAATCCTAAGCTAGTTGAGAACTGCATAGCCCATGGTGGGTTCGGGATTCGTTAAGGTAGACAGGCGCAATCAATATAAACTGACGCACCACAAACCCTTCTTGCCGTATAATACCACAATTATTTTGGTCTTGGCAGGTGTGAATGACATCTGCTGACCAATTATCTCGATTGAGTACACGGTGCCCGCACCAGTGGTCACACACTTTATTGTTTTCCGCTGCAGAACCGGACGCCAGATTGTGGAGATATCAGCCCCATCAAACTTATTGACTGCATTCTTACCGGCCTTTGTTATCTCAAACGCCTCAGCGTGAAGTCGCTCAATGTATGGTTTCATTCCCCGCCTTATCAGATGGCAAGCGTGGAAGCTAGCTCGTTCGTCTACCGCTTGATTCAATATCAACGCTATGACCTGTGTCCAGCACGTGTTCAGCTAGTGCTGAATCTCTTATCAGTGATTGATATTCACTGGAATTGCGTGGCTGCTTACCGATTCGATTTTTATGTTCACTTATCCTAGTAGTGATTTCTCTTAATATTTGTCCGATATATACTCCTCGAGATGCGTTATTAAGGATCTGAGCGTTCTACGCCTCTATACGTTACTCGCATACCTGCGTTATATAAGATTTGACTTATCCCCTCTGGTGATTCATTAACGTAAGGTACAGAAACTGTTGCATGTCAAACATTCTCCGTTTTGGGCGTTTAGTTAGGCTCTTAGGGTAACCATCATCAGCAAGCCGACGACTAACCTATTGATGGGCTCGTTTTTTATCGGGGGCATCGCTGCACAAGCGTTCAACATTGTACAAGAGCGATTTTGCAACTGAGTTAAATACTTTTTGGAGGGGCGACGATAAGTACCACAAGTTCATTGGCTTACAATAGAGCGTAGTGCTTTTTTTGCTCAGCCTTCCATTTGCTTGTATACATGTCCATTAAACAAGAAGTGGTTCATATTTAGACAAATCGCTATACCGAAGACAATTTGCTGTACGCTCAAGTTTGTACCATCTGTCAATGTCGCATCTGAATTAAGTGCTTCTTTTGCTAATTTTAGAGCGCTCGTGGTATCCACATTCGTGGACAAGGAGCTTGCATCAAAGCTAACTAGCATCTCATCCTCGTCGAGCGTTATTGTACACAAGCGACGAACGAACTCAATATAGTTCTCAATGCAAGAATCCCTGTTCCTGGTTAGCGGTTTCAACAAATGAGCGAGATGCTTCGCTAATCGATCTGTTGAGGATCCAATGCCACCCATGATAGGTCGCAGAGGGACGCCCACCCGCTTGCGGTTATTCATAATTGACGTGGTTATTCCGCTGTCAATACCTTCATAAGGACCTTCACCAAGGTGTGATCCAACCTTATTTCTATAATCACTTTTTGCGAGTAGCACAGTGGCCTTGCCTTTTTCGGCCCGGGTGATCACTATTCCCTATTCCTTCCGCATATTCTAAAGTGCTTGCTGTTCATCTTGCGTGAGGGCACACCTTTCTTGAAAATACTGGCTATACAGTTGCGTAGTGTGTCTGCATGTGTTTCCGGTAGCTGAGTTAAGGTAGATTATACGCATGGAAAAATATCTTCAGGTTTGACACCTTCCTACTTAGGGATACGTTTAAGCCTTTTTCCAACAATCTTTGATCAGTCTGCGAGAGCGGCCTATCTGATAAGTTAATTTCTTTAGAAAATTGTTTAGCGCTGTTATCGAAAGAACTAGTAGAATTACTTTTATCCTTCGATGTTAAAAGAGTTGCGAACTTGCGTTTCTGTTTCTCTGTAAATTGCTCCGTCTGTGTGACCAAGACCTCATGTTTTCCACAGATTTTGCAGAAATGCACATCAGATAACCCCGCTCGCAATTCGGACTTCAACCTTGATGCTTTCGAACCTGTGGATCCTTTGTATTAGAAAATCTTTGGATGCGGTTCCGGTAGCCTTCCAATAATTGCGTGAATAAGCTGGAGGTGTAACTACCAAATCCCTTGGTATTACTTTGTTCTTTTGACATCTGAGTTTAAATACGCGATGATTCGTCCATCTGGCTTCTACTTCGGCAGTTCGTACCAACACGCTGGCCTATTTGCGAACTCGTGATTCGTAAGATACAGCAATGATATGGAAAACGTTCGTGACCGATCGGGGAATCATAATCATTGAACAAACAAATTTTGTAATGAATCGGTGATGGTAGATTATTGGTAACGTTTTGCTTCTGACTCAAAAGCTTCGTCAGACCAAGGGTGTCAGTACGAACAGAGATCAAGCTTAAATTTTATTCATCCTAAGCTTGTTTAGAACAGCACAGCCCATGTTTGGTTCTGCGCTTGTTAAGATTGACAGGCGTAATCAATATCAACTGACGAACCACCAATCTCACTTGCCGTTTATCCTCCAATTATTTTTGTCTTGCCAGGTCTGAATACATACCTAGAAGTTTGAAAGCATGCTTGTAGTTGATCTCACAATGCAGGCTGTATTCCAGACTGCCGCACACTCAGACTCCAAGATCCCTTGCCTACTCGGTCCAGCTCAAATTCGTTCGCCCAAAGAAATATGCTACTGGAATGGCTTACTAATTTGCAACAACTTACATTTCTGGAAATTAAATGGCGCTAATTCCTTTCCGACCATTCATCTAGCGCATCTAGATCACGTTGCAGCTGTACACAGTCCGCCGTTGATTTTATCCCCGTCCAAAGTTTAATATCATCATGAAATCATCTCTGGTTGGTCGTTGAGGTAAACGAAGAAAGGTACTGACCTGAGGATTGAACCTTGCTGTACGCCACTAGAGGCATCAATAACCTGTGATTGTACTACGTTGATTAAATCTATTACCGTGCGCCCAATGAGGTAACATTCGAGACATACGAGTAGCTGTCCGGTGATACCCATCTGCTTCAGCTTCTGTATATTCGAAAGTGATCAAGTCTGTCAAAAGCATTAGACACATTCATATAGCAAGCGTGGATGCTAGCTCGTTCTTCTACAGCTTTGGTCCAGTAGTTTAACATCATCAACAATTTTGTCAATGTTGAGCGAGATTTACAAAATCCATGCTTAGCTACAAATATCATATTTTGTGATTCCATGTGATGAACTATTTTTTCTCTCACTATACATTCTAGAACTTTGGATATCACAGGAAGTAGGCTGACAGAACAGTCGTTTGCAAGATCCGATCGTCTATTACCTTCGTAGATAGATGAAATTTCACCTCTCTTCCATTTTGCTATTCAGAGAATGTTCAAGCAATTAACTTAAAGGTTCACACAGCTGCTGGTCCCAGGATTTCAGTATAGTCGATGTGATTTCGTCCGCTCGAGGGGTTTACTAAGGATCATCCTACACAAATGTCGTTGTATAATCGCTGAATTGATCTCAATCTAAGTCAACAGTAGCGTCACTGAAGTTATTCTGTAAGTGTGGTGCAATTCGTTTCCGTGTTAGGATAATTAAGCACTCTTCAATTTACTAAGCGCGTCACGCAAACTCACGTAGTCTATCCTTCTGATTATTTTTGAGGACTGACATACTAGTCTTGCGCTGCATACATATTCAATGCCTAACACAAGATGATCACATCGACCGAGAGGGTCAATATAGTCAGCAGCCTCAACTGCTGTTGTCTCGGAAATGAGGATTAAATCCAAAACGAATGGTATTTCTGACCCGCTTCTGTGAGTAAAGTCTGGCACACGGTTAGGCATCGGAATCATAACGATCAGCTCACGGAATTTATGATCGAGTGTGTGTAACGGATGATCTGATATGGCATAAAGTTGAGGAAGGTTGAAGTCCCCCATGACCAGTAATTGAGAGCTTCGCATCTCTACAGTATAATGTACAGCCTCTAATAACCTGTCGTTTCGAGCATCTGTTGAGGCCGGAGGTCAATATATTATGCCAGCGATGCAGTCTTCCAGTGACTCATGTGTAAGGCTACACCCAAGTCTATCTTCTGATTCGAGGTTGGGATCGTAAATCTTCATACACTGAAGTCGTTCGTGACAGAATTGAGCCACACCACCACCTTTCCGTGGATTCTTGTTTCGTAATAGTATCATGTTTGGGATCGACAGTTCGATTTCATTCATACTAGATTGAAACCAGTTTTCAGTCACAGAGACGAGGTCTGAGTATCGCTTGGAAATCTCGGTTAGTTCAACCAATTTATTAAACAATCATTGAGCATTCGCATAGAGATACTTTATTGAGCTTTTAGCAAGTAACAACGAGTC
>JACCGJ010020906.1:0-10864 GCA_013407085.1 Atriophallophorus winterbourni | reverse complement strand
CTGATAACACAGCCCTGCGTTGCGAAACAAATACGTCTAACTTGACAACATATTCTCCAAAACATCGCGTAAACCCCTCTGCTCATTTGTTCAGTCTGCCCTCTTTTGCTTCCTGCTTGATCTGGCTCCGTTTCTGTGCTGCATGTTGATAATGAGGACATTTTAACTATTGTTTACCATCTCATTGTGTTCGGCTCTGTGTATGCTGCATGCTTCCTTTGATAGAATGATTGATTTCCAATCGGTGGTGAGCTGTATGCGGAAACACGCTGGAGTTTCACTACTATATTCCTATTTGTCTAGACCCGGGCAACCTAACAGTATCTCAACCCACGTGCAGTCTATGATTGTGACTCCATACATGCTTCCTTTCAACCATACTCATTAATGCCATACTTTTTCTCTCCTTATCGATCGCTCAAACGTTTATTTTTCATATACTCGTTGCAGACTATCGTGGATCAGTTGAAGAAACAGCTGTACTCATTGATCTACGATCGACCGTTCGCTTGGAGTTTGGATCAATTTTCCAAGCGGTCCAAGGTTGCCGACAATCTGACCCGGGAATCACAGTGCGTGGCTCTTCGTGCTTATTTCTTGCACACAATTTGTCGACAGTTCTTGTCGAATCCCATCGAGGTGTCTTTAGTTAATAATCGAGAGTTTGGGGTCAATTTCTGCTTTATCGGGTAGCCATCTGCCATGGATATTTCTCTCTAACATTGATGCATTACTGCGCTGATGTGCAGTACTTCTGTGCGTTAGATTGATTTACCACTTTAGTGAGCTGCATACAGAAACACGCTAGAGGCTCACTGTCATTTATCATTTCCCATCAACCTAGGCCTGGGCAACCTGACAGTATCTTCGCCCACGTGCAGTCTGTGACTGTGCGGCTCTTTACCTGTATTCAGGCTTGTTATTTCATCATCATACATATACTGCACGGTTTTTTGCGTGCTGGTGCATGGTTTTTCAAATATGAGCTCTCAAACTTAGGGCCGAGCGAACTGTCGCGCAGTCTAATAAACCGCATTTGGATCGAGGTACCGTCCAACTGTCCAGCCCTCCGTAAACAATCAATAATGGGGTTATTGACAACGATCTGTGTGTGGAGACATGCTGGCGTTATACTATCCCCGTCTTTCTCTTGGATCTTTTTTAATCTGGGTATGGTATGGTGTGGTATGAAAGCACAAGCCTGATCCAGGCAAAGTGCCGCACAGTCAGAGACTGCACGTGGGCTAAGATACTGTCAGGTTGCCCAGGTCTAGACAAGTTTGACTCTATTTATCATCCTTTCGTGTTAGTCATTCCGATAATTTTCAGCATGACAAGCTCTACGTGTTCGATCGGATCGGTTTATCTCCTTTGTGCTTCTGACAGCCACCGACGTTGGTCGATCGTTTCTCAATTTAATCTATCGTTTCTCAATGTCTTCCATCAACAGCTTTGCCCTCCAAACCTGTTCTTTCCGCTTGCCCCGCTGCGTCGCTTTCTTGATTGAACTGATAGGCGCAAGATATCTCGAATTAGAACGCCCATACTACTGCATTTAAATGTTTCACGTTTGTTGTTAGCCTCCTTCGGTCGATGTCAACCATGGATGTACATCACAATCGCATGAATTTTCTTGTTCTGCAGGTTTTTGAATGAATAAACAGTCCGATTCGAGAGGAACAATCTCTCCCGCAGCGCTTGCAATGATGTTCGGAGCTCGGTAGTCTGGCATCAGTTGCACGCCGGCGGCGCGATCTGCGTTCCGCAGCCAAGAGCTGTATCTGCTCCTCCCCAGCTTCCAGACAACGCTTTAAGGTTTACGTTTAACAACTCGATTTTTGTTGATGAAAAGTGATCAACTGCTTTTTGTCCGAAATTCTTTTTCAGCGATTAAGCGTCATCTTGGTGAACGTGCGAACGTTTTACTCTCTCTCTCTCTCAAAAGTTCTAGCAAGTTGAGCGTGCGACCTCTGTTGTATCGCTCGTCTGTGCAAACGAGGTTTAAGATGTTAATGCAGTCACATCAACGTACACCGTCACGTGATACATCTTCTTAAAGAAGCTACGTCTTGTTTTTGCTGGTTCTCTTATACGTTTAGCAATTGCATCTACAAGACGACACTTCATCGAGTCACTCCTAACTTACGGCAATTATAGATATGGTTCAGAAGCATATTCATCGCGAGTGTATTGATAAAGGTATTGAATTTGATGGTTAATTCACAATATGCCTTCAGCGGAATGTGTCACGACAAGCCCTTAATTTAACAGAGTCCATAGGCTTAGGCGAAACATGTAAAGTGATCAGCAAGGTATTTGAAAATATTCGAGACCGATCGGGAGTCCATAATCATGAAAAGGAAGTTTGCAATTAATCGGATAGAGCAGGTTTTTTGGTAACGTATGTCAGAAGCGCCTCCGAAGGAATAGGTCTAATCTTAAATAACGCAGGTATTCGAGTAACATATAAGAAAGCTAGAACGCTCCGCTCCCTATTAATGCATCTTAAAGATAAGACTCCTTTAGTTTGTGCGACTGCGTTTACAAAATCAAATTCAAGGGTTGCGCGGGTGTTTACATTAGGCAAACGTCTAGAGAAGTTTGCACTAGGGTAAACGAACCACTAGGAAAGCAACCTCGCAATCCCAGTGAATATCAGTCAATAATTCGGGATTCTGTCCTAGCTCAACACGTGCTAGACACGGGTCACAGCGTAGATCTTGATAACGTAGAAGGGATAATACGGGGTGTGATATCTTATAGAGAAAGACCTCACGCCCAGGCAGTTGAAATAGCAACGGCTGGGGCGAATGTGGTGAACAAGGTGGATATCTCAACAATCTGGCGTTCGGTTCTGCAGCAGATAAGGATTAACGTGCATAACACCTAATGTGCACATGGATTACATAAGCAGTGGGTCAGCGGACGCTGTTCGCACCTGCACAGAAACTAAACAATTTAGGGATTAACACACCATTTAGGGTGTGTGTGATAAATTCTCTTGATCTCGCCTGTCAATCTTTGAGAACTAAGGATTGGTCAAGAAAGTGCCATTTAAACCTGCACACTGTCCGTACCGACACCCTTGGTCTGACGAAGCTTCTGTGTTCAGAAGCCAAACGTTACCAAAAAACCTGACCGATTAATTGCAAACTTTCTTTTCATGTAAAATGATCCGTTTTAACCGTGTTCTCTACGCACATTCCTTTCAGGCCGGTGTACTTGACTCTCCTATCTGATTTTCTACATTTTTCGTACACTATTTCGCATTTTCGTTCAATCTATTGCCAACAGTGGATTTCCTTACTTCAATGCAAACTAGATATATTAAATTCTAAAACACCCGGGCTACCTATACACTCAGAGGTATTTTCTTATCTGGAAATTACCGTTACGGTTTACTATGTTCCATCCAGAGATCAATAAACCCCTTTGCGTCATCTGATTCTTTTGTCGCCCAGCAAACAAAACAAAACTCAATCTATCGATCAAACCAACATGTGCCGCTTTTGTCACACTTTCACGTGCCGGTGATCGATACTTGTGTTTAGTCTTCTCTAAAGTACACGTTTGTCTCGGCATCTGTGTTACTGCGGCATTGAGCCGATTGTGATGTGAAATCACAAGCCTGATCCAGGCCAAGTGCCGCTCAGTCAGAGACTGGACGTGGGCTGAGAAACTGTCAGGTTGCCCAGGCCTAGACAGATATGACAAAAGAAATAGAAGGAAAATAGAAATGGTAGTGAGACTCCAGCGTGTTTCAGCATGCAGCTCACTACCGGTGGCCAATCAATTTAGCACGATGTTAGCTGCACAGCACATAAAGGCTGCACGATTGCACATCCGTGCACCGGATGCTTCGTAGATGGAAAGCATTCAGCTTCCGTTGGTGTCTTGCGTGGGTGGTCCAGGTTTCACTGACGCAAAGTAAAGCATTTAGTACACACGCGCTGTATACCATCATCTTTGTTTTTACAATCAGCTTGCGGTCATGTCTACAGAATGGAAAATGGTCGTATTTCGAAAGATCTACTCTATGGTGAGTTGCAATTAGGAAGTCGACCATTGTACAGACCGCACTTGTGGTACAAAGACGCTTGCAAAGAGATATGAAAGCTCTTGGTATCGACCCCGCGAGCTGGGAAGAACTTGCTCTTGACCGCTCACATTGGAGGCATTGTGTAAAGCGTCGTCTGCAAGCGGGGGGGGAGATAAAGCTCTTGGCTGCTGAACGCAGATCACGCCGCCGGCGTGCAACTGATGCAATACAACCGAGATCTGCCTTTCGTTGCCAGCGCTGCGGGAGAGATTGTTCCTCCAGCTACAGAACATGAACATTCACGCGCTTGTTATGTACATTCGTGGTCGACATCGACCGAAGGATGCCAACAACAATATACACCCCCGCTTTCTTGACATAAAACTCCGGTGTGCATGTTCTTTCTTCCGTTCCTCACAGATTAGATTTCGCACTCGAATCCAAACCCACTTTGTCCGCCCCTCGCTTCGCCTCGTTGCCGTTACCCTCATGGCATTCGTCCACGGTGGCTTTCGCGACGCCGAATCCGAATTTGCGCAAAGATCCGATGGCCGTGGCTCAATCCATTGCGGCCAACAAAGCCACGCAAGCCACAAGCGGGATCGCCGTCAAATCGCGCGTCGAGCCCACGCGGTCCGACGAGGACTGGATTCGAGAGTTGGTCGCGGTGGTGCATTGTTTGGCCAGACTGGAGCGGCTGCCACAGGTAGGTGGCGTTCAGTTTCTTGAGTGTGATAACGCTGATTTTCGTTGCACTTTATGCTTTTTAAATCTTGGTAAGGCATCCCGAAATCAGGTTTTTGCAGTCTGCTATTATGCGACTTGGCACCAGCAGGTGAAGGGGTTCGACTAGCAGTTGGGGTGACCAGTCTCCCGGGTTAGGATGCAATAGATGAGAATTCACAGTGACCTCTTACCCCTAGTCATATTGCTGAAAATAGAGTTTAGTGGTGGTCTGGTGTTGTAGACATATTCTTGATCTGTTTGATTAATCTTGTCAAGTGAAGTGGCGAAGAAAATGTGTTATGATTCGTGACAATGAAAGCCGCAAGACAGCTGTCATGCTGATGTCGCTCTACTCGTTCTCAACGCTTGCATTTTCTTTGCTCTGCTTCTGAAGCACGCTTTTAGGACAGTAACAGATGGGATTTACTTACGCACTCGAAGTGATGGCAGGCTTTTCAACCTGAACCGGTTGATAGCATAAACCAAGGCATGGGATGTTCTAATCCGTGAACTGCAGTTTGCCGACGATGCAGCCTTTATTGCTCACTCCCAAGAGCACCTCCAGTCGCTAATGAACTGGTTTTCGTCGGCATGCAAAGACTTTGGGCTAACAATCAACATGAGCAATCGCCTCCAATCATCACTGTTGTAAACCCTCAGCCTGAACCGCTATATCATTTCACATATACTGGTCGAACCGTTGCAAATAACCTCTCGCTAGACGCGGATTTGCAGAGCAGAAGTTTTTTTCCTTATTTAACTGTCGTGTTTGGGGTAACCGTAAGTTGACTCTCAAGACAAAGATGATGGTACACAGCGTGTGTGTACTAAACGCTTTACTGTACGGCAGTGAAACCTGGACCACCCACGCAAGACATGAACGTAAGCTGAATGCTTTCCATCTACGAAGCATCCGTCGTATCTTGAACGTATCGTGGATGGACAGAGTGACTAACGCTGAACTGCTTTCAAAAGCTGGTCTACAGAGCATGTTCACCCTATTGCAAAAGCGCGGCCTGCGGTGGCTTGGTCATGTCTACAGAAAGGAAAATGGTCGTATTCTTAAAGATCTACTCTATTGTGATGTATTTGAAAATATTCGAGACCGATCGGGAGTCCATAATCATGAAAATAAAGTTTGCAATGAATCGGTTATAGCAAGTTTTTGGTAACGTTTCGCTTCTGAGCACGAAGCTTCGTCAGACCAAGGGTGTCGGTACGAACAGTGTTCAGGTTTAAATGGCATTTTCTTGACCAATTCTGAGTTCTCTAAGCTAGACAGGGGAGATCAAAACAATTGATCACACCCCCTAATTGTTATGTTCATCCCTAATTGTTTATTAAGTGTACAGGTGTGAATAGCGTCTGCTGACACTGCTTACGTAATCATTAGGTGTTATTTTCGTTAACCTTTATCCGCTGCAGAACCGAACGCCAGCTTGTTGAAATATCTGCCCCATCCACCTTGTTCACCGCATTCGCCCCTGCCTTTGTTATTTCAACAGCCTCCGCGTGAAGTCTTTCCCTATAAGATTTCACACCCGGTCTTATCACTTCTACGTTATCAAGATCTACGCTGTGTCCAGTGTCTAGCACGTGTTCAGCTAGGGCAGAATCCCGAATCAGTGATTGATATTCACTGGGATTGCGGGGTTGCTTTCTCACTCGTTTGCTGTGTTCGTTTACCATAATGCAGAGTTCTATAGACGTTTGCCCAATGTAAATACCCGTGCAACCCTTGCATTTGATTTTGTTGTTGTTGGCCTCCGTCGGTCGATGTCGACCATGGATGTACATCACATCGCATTAATTTCATGTTTTGCAACTTTTTGAATGACTAAACAGTCCGATCGGCGGCGCTCAGTAATAGGATGAAACATGCTCTGTAGACCAGCTTTGAAAGCACTTCAGCGTTAGTCACTCTGTCCATCCACGATATGTTCAAGATACGACGGATGCTTCGTAGATGGAAAGCATTCAGCTTCCGTTCGTGTCTTGCGTGTGTGGCCCAGGTTTCACTGCCGTATAGTAAAGCATTTAGTACGCACGCGCTGTATACCATCATCTTTGTCTTTACAGTCAGCTTTCGGTTACCCCAAACACGAGAGTTCAATCGGGACAAAATGACAGCTGCTCTGCCAATCCGCTTATCAATCTCCGTGTCTAGCGAGAGGTTGTCCGCAATGGTTGAACCAAGATATGTGAAGTGATGTAAATGGTTCGAGGCTGCAGTTTCCAACAGTGGATGATTGGTGGCGATACAGTAGTCCTATGACAAAGGGATGTCGGTTGGTCTTGCTCATGCTGATTTGTTAGACCAAAGTCTTTGCATGGCCGAACGAAAAACAGTCCATTAGCGACTGTAGGTCTTCTTGGGAGTGAGCAATAAAGGCTGCCAATCGTCGGCAACAACAAGTCACGGATTATCACATCCCGTACTTTGGTTGTGCTTTCTCAAACCGGTTCAGGTGAAAAGCTTGCCATCACTTCGCGTGCGTATGTAAATGCCTTCTGTTCTCGTCTTAAAAGCGTGCTTCAGAAGCAGAGCAAAGAAAAAGCCGAACAGCGTGGGGGCAAGAACACACCCTTGTTTGACGCCTCGGCGAATTTCAAATGCTTCTGAACTGCAACCGTTAAAATGGACTGAGCCCTTCATGCCTGAGTGGAACGAAATAACGAGTCTCAGCAGCCTTGGGGGGCAGCCTATCAGATCGAGCATTTTGAAGAGACCCTCCCTGCTGACGTAGTCGAATGCCTTAGTTAAATCAATAAAAACAGCGTATAATGGCATAAGCTGTTCCCGACACTTTTCTTGAAGTTGTCTCAGGGAGAAGATCATGTCAATGGTTGATCTTCCTTTGCGGAAGCCACATTGAGATTCGGAGTAAATTCTATCAGCTAAAACTTGCAGCCGGATCTGTAGAACTTTAGCAAACAATTTGCCTACAACATTCAGAAGGGAGATTCCTCTGTAATTGTTGCAGTCGCCTCTGTCACCCTTATTCTTAAATAGCGTGATGATCTTGGTGTCTCGCATCTCTTGTGGGACACCCCCTCCTGCCAGCACTGAAGAAGCAAATGGTGAAGAGGCTGTAATAATGCTGCTCTACCGCATTTGATGAGCTCAGGTGGAATTCCGTCGTCACCAGGGGCCTTCCCATTCGCTAAGCGGTCGATTGCCTTATTGAGCTCATCAAGAGTAGGAGGGTTATCTAGATATTTAATGGTCGGCAACCGTTCAACATTTTCAAGTGCATGCGGTAGAACCGTACTGTCCCTAGAGTAGAGGGAGGAGAAGTGCTCTACCCATCTTTCCATCTGTTGAGTTTTGTCGACAATCGGCTCACCAGATAAAGACTTAATGGGAGCCGTTTTAAGTTCATCAACTCCCAGTTCTCTGAAGCAGATTCAAGTGGGGTTGTCTTGTTGAACTCGTCCGTGAAGGCTTTTGCGAATCTCGCAGTTAGATTAGGTTCGCACATGCGAGTGACGTCTATCCTAGGCTTAGCAGACAATTTGGTGCGGTGAAATCTCGTGTGGGGGAGCTTCAATTTTGCACAGACCAGTGAATGATCAGTGTCGCAGTCTGCGCTTTGATATGATCTGGTGAGGAGCACGCTTCCTATATTAGTACGCTTAACAAGAATTAGATCAAGCTGATGCCAATGCTTAGAGCGAGGATGCTTCCAAGAGACCTTATGCTGTGGTTTTGTTTGAAAGAAAGTGTTACTGACACAAAGATTGAACTGTGTGCACAATTCTAAAAGGCGTTGCCCATTTTCATTAGTTTTACCTACACCGAACCTTCCGAGACAGTTTTGCCAAGACTCGTAATCTGCACCAACTCTGGCAGTGAAATCACCCAATACCACTACACAGTTTTTCTGTGGCATGTTTTTGAGGACTGTTGTGAGGTTATGATAAAAAGCGTCTTTTTCAGCAGGCGTCGCAGAGAGCGTCGGTGCACAAACGTTGACCAACGTAATGGTACCAGTAATGCGCCTTAGATTTAAAGTCCAAATCCGTTCGCTCCCACTGCAGCTCGGTTCTGTTGCTTTTAATATGTCGTTTCGCACAGCAAACCCAACTCCATGCAGTTGGGGCTCATCGGAACCTCCTCCTTTCCAAAAGAATGTGTAATCTCTTTCTGTTAGCGTACCAGTGTCTGATAATCGCGTCTCTTGTAGGGCAGCCACGGCGACATTCAGCCTCTTTATCTCATTGTTAATCACGGTGGACTTTTTTACGCCTCTGATATTCGAGACGTCGTCATAAAATCCTGGAAGCATGGACCGGACGTTCCAGGTTCCAAGTTTCAGAACTGACTCTTGTTATTTGGTATTTCGATTCGCTGGTGTGTAAAAATACAGTCTGCTAGTCGGTTGATTCCTAATCACCATGCACCCAATGAGGATAGCAGACCGTGGCGAGACGGCATCTTATTGACTGGGGGCTGCCCAGCCTGAGGCGGGCGGTAGCCGTCCAATGAGACCTGGAAGTCTCTCCCACCGTCGAAAGCAGCCCCAGGCGCTCAGCTCTACGCCAGTCGAGCCATAGCTTTTAACCGGTATCTGCTGTTTCTCGTGTTATTTTCCGTAGAAGCGGAGTGGAGTGTCCTCTCCTTTGGTGCGTTGTGATGTACGCCAGGGCAGTTCAATATGGAGAACTAGCCTTTGCCCATGCAACAAGTGCTCCCTCTCCACGGCACCACTGGAACCAAAGGAACAGCTAGGCTGATACGTTTGGACAACGATGCCGTCGCAGAAGCTGGCAGGACGAAGTTGAATAAACTTCGGACTGCCTAGCGGGACTCCGGCTCCGGATTTTTCCTCGAGGTTGACTCCTGAAGCCTTTTCCATGGATGGATGTAGCCACAAGGCAGTGGAGGTTTGAGATAAGGGTTTTCCTTCCCCTCCCGCAATAATTAGGGTTCCAGTATAATTGCATGAGAGCGGTTCGAGTAATAACATCATCGGAACAAGGGGCAGATGGAGAACGAAGGCATCTATCGAATGATATGCAATTCGTCGAGGTAGATCAAACGAGCCCAAGCGAACGGGTGGACACGAACAGACAGACAGGTTGTTGTCGTAAAGATATTCGCCGGGAAAAGATAAGCGTGTTTCATACCTCAGCATGTAAGTACTGAGCTGTTTGACAGTTTGGCGTTCTCTTTTGTTGCGGGATTTGCGTGTGCATGAGATTAACATTGTAAATGTTAAGCTCAGTGATGTATGTATGAAAGCACAAGCCTGATCCAGGCAAAGTGCCGCACAGTCATAGACTGCACGTGGGCTGAGATACTGTCAGGTTACCCAGGCCTAGACAGATGTGACAAAAGAAATTGAAAGAAAATAGAAATGGTAGTGAGACCCAAGCGTGTTTCAGCATGTAGCTCACTACCGGTGGGTAATCAGTAATGAATTGGGACGCAATCAACAAGTGAACGGAAAATATGGGGATATGTTGTCAACGTGACGTAATTATCACCTCTCTCTTTGCACTAAGTCTAGAAATGCAGAAACTGTTTGAATGGAAACCCAGGTTTTGGACTTCACACTACCTTGGGAATACATCTAATGATGGAAAAGGCTGGATGTAAAATCAAAAAGATTAAATTTTGCTGGACATTTCACAGTCGTACTTAATCATTGCCTTGCTCAAAATCATGAATCCGACTGATGTCGCATGCGTTTAGAGATTTTTAGTAATGAAATCGAAATACGTGGCAAGTTACAATTGTCAGCGAAATATCTCGTCAACGCTCAAATGCTCAACAGCGACCGTCTAAAACAAGTTTTATTGCAATCCAGACATTGTGAATCTCACTACCCCAAATTAAATTCACAAAACAACCCACGAAAAATCCAAAAGCAGGCAACTCACTTTTAACAATTTGTTTGTTTGCAACTCTGCCTGAAGAAATTGAATGCTTAATTGCTGCACACGAATGTTGGACAGCAAAGATGGAAGCTCAGCGAGTCGAGAGTCAGGATTGTGTGCAACCCACATCATGCATGCATTCCAGACAACCTAGAAATAAATGGATGCGCGGTCAGATAAATATTCTGGTACAAAACGTTGCAATCGAAATCGGGG
>JACCGJ010020904.1:0-14978 GCA_013407085.1 Atriophallophorus winterbourni | reverse complement strand
TGCTCAGAGTACTATTGCAACAGCAATAGTATCAGTGAAAATAATAGCTCAGCGCTTATGACAAAAAGGTGACGAAAAATCACTTCCTTATTTTGTATATGAATGAGTTTCGTTCAACTGCGGATTGCCTTTCCAAATTAGCCAACAAGCATTCGAGGTTTATGTTTGAACTGCTCTTCCTGGAGTGCAGCTAAGACTGTTCTCGGAAGGGCATTCTATATGTTCGCAATCCTGGTGGATAAAGTGCAGTTCGCAACAAGCAAGAGTTCTTCGATGCTGAAGCCTTATATTATTACCTCGCATGGAATACTTCGACAGCCAATTACCATATTCTCGCAGCAAGATCCGCTTTGCCATCAGCAAATCATACCTGACTTGACGATACTCGAGCGGGAACAAGGAATCAGAAACTAAATGACAAGGCACGGGCGAAGGATAGCAATGCAAATAGGAAAAATTTAAATTGTTGACTGATCACAGGAAACATTGAAAATAGATCATGTAAGCCAATCCATAAAATAACAATTAAAACGCTAAAAGGGCTCACAAGGGCTAGATCCTTTTCGTCTATCAAGAAGTACCGCAATATAGCCGCTAACCGCACTAGGAGGGAATATTCTTTTTGCTTTGTGATGCATTATAACAAATTAAAGATTATTATACGAACAAGCTGTTATAACTATTGCAAATATTGATCGCTCTAGAAACATGGATGATGATGAAATATGAGCGAAGCCAAGGGATTTCTTCACCACTTTAAAATATCGCTTCATTGGATGATTACCCCGACATGTTCAGCTGAGAAGTTATCGGTTTATTATTTGCGATTTGGTTTCACGAATCTCTTCATGGTTTAAAAAGTAACATAACATTCTCGCAAAACGAATAAGATATAATACAAATTATTATTAAAAAGGCTGGAGAAATGGCACACTAATAAAAGAAATGCATTTTTGATTAATTTCAATTTGCACAAAGCTGACGGTGGCTAAAAGCCGAGCACATGCACAGATTTCCTCCGACTGTATGTGGTTGAGCACTCAGCATTTTCAAAATAAGCATACAGGTTATATGCTTTACACGCTCTTGTTTGAGTATATCAGGAAAGTATGGTGGGGGTCCTTTTCATCAACAGAGGGAGGTCATCGATTCATAAAAAAATCGAAAAACGCGTGAAACTTACAAATATAGGTTTTCTGTTTTTCAAAAATTATATTTCTAGACAATGTCTGGGAATATGATTTGTCCGTTAACATCTAATTTCCACGAACACCTTAACAATTTGGGAAACTATGCCTACAATCTGAGAGCATATTCCAGTGGTTAACTAAATGATTGTTGAAAAGTGTTCACGTATTAACAGCCTGGGTCTAGCATTGAAAGGTTTCAGTAAAATGCCGCTTGAAACCGTTTAATTAACAAGCCTTAGTCATTCCACATTATTATCTCTCACGGAACCCTTTAGAATCTCAAAGAATTCTATTAGGTCGCATGAAGCCGACACATCGACGTCTATGAGACTAGATTCAAAGGTTTTACCTGACCCTTAAACATTCTAGTCGCAAGGTCCTAAACTACTCCCAGGCAATCTGTTGCGATTAATTTTTTCAAAGCACTCCTAAAAATGCTCGTCAGGCTTACTGGTTTATGGTTGCGTAAATCAGATTTTGAACTAATTTTGTGTATGGCCATCACAGCCTCTCATTTTCAATCATGACGTAGGATACTCCGAATCCAGGTAACTGCAGAACTTTTGCTGACCGCAAGACTAATCATAGTATCGAGCAGTTGAAGACTAACTTTGTGGCACGATGATAAATCCTGTCAATTAATTCGATATCCTTCCTCAACTAAGGTGTCCTGTCTTGAATGGAATAAATCAGAACAGGATGTTCATACTTATTAGTTAACCGGGGTAAGGTTTTGGGCTGGAAAGTCTTGAATATCCTTTTTACAAGACTCATGGTACTGCAGGCTTTATTGTACACTGTCCGGTAATGGTATCTAGGCTTAAGGTTAGAAGACATCCAGATACCGATATTTTTCTCTGCTGTGGTCCAGACGCGATCTTGCGTGACAAGCTGATATGTGTTGTGCAGAGATTTGCAAGCCGCAGCATTTTACGTTCCGCAGGGTTAAACGGTAACCCATTTGTATGGTACCAACGAAATAATGCGCACAGATCCCGTTGTAATGCCGTACAGTCTTTAACAGACCTGACACGTTTCCATATTTCATTATCATCGGCAAACAGTATCAAGTTTCATCCAATATCTTCTACTATATCGTTCATATGCACCTTCAATATAATAGATCCAAGCATAGAGCCTTGCGGAACTCCACCGTGACGTCTATTCTTCAATGCTAACTTGGACGTGTCTATCAGTAAGATAGTCCCTTATCCAATTCAGCAACATGATCGTCAACCTGACCTACTGTGCAGTCGCATTTTTTGTTGCTCTGACACTTCTGCTCATATCCTCGCCGAATCTGCTTGGATTTCTCTCATTTCAAGAATTCTGTGCTACTTTCGATCATATCTATCGGAATTTATTTGTTTTTCTCTTGTCAACGGATTAGCAGCAAAGTAATCATATCGGCGTAAATTTCACAGATTGCTCACGCGCGCAAACTTTTTTCAATCGCTAACTATTCTACGGTTTTTGCTATCATTGCAAAGATCGCGTCGAGCTACGAATTTCCATACTTATTTCTGTGTTCTAGCTTGTGTAGTTAACGAGTTATATTGGATTATTTGCAACATGACGAAATCACGTGTTTCAAAACAGCCACCTCGACCCGTCAAACAAAAACCCGTCACACAGCCGAACAACCCAATTCAGGCTACTAACATGTTTCTCCGCATCACGAGAACCAACATACGGACTGAAAAATCGATCGATCAAACAGCGACATCGGACCAACTTGACCTCATTGCTAAGTGCCTGGATCCGGCGAACGCAACAATGGTCACGGCCGGCCCAGCTGATTGGACGAATCCCGACACGCAGAATTGTCCCGAAGTAACGTGCAAAGCATGCGAACAACCGGTGAGTCCCATGGCGCGTAAAGTAATATCGTGTTTTCTGTGTATGGGTAAAATCCATGGTAAATGCGACCGTACTTTAGCCCCTGACTCAAAAGCATTATTGAATAATGAAATGGTTCCAGGTGCATGCTATGTCTGTGTTCGTTGCAGAGCTAAATAATTGCACTATAACGATACTTTTGGATCCAAAATAGAAAATAGAATGGCCGGTTTGGAGTTGGGCCTTCGACGTGTGGAAGAAATGTTGGTAAATCATGTGAGTACGCAAGTGATCACTGATGTAAACCATCATAGCAATACATCGATTTAGGAACCACCATTGAAGGAATCTAAGAGTAAGGCTATTTGTGTGCCAAAAAAAAAGCAAAAAAAGCAGGGTTATTCCCGTTTTGGAATCAGCTAAAACGACCACAGAAGTAGGAAATTCTTATAGAGATATGCTGTTACGGTCGACCTCAGCTGTACACTCCAAAACTGCTGTACCCGACTCACAAAGTCAAGCCACAACGGTTTTTAATTCTAAAACGCCTGACTTTCCCATACGAAAAAAGAACACCCCATACAGGCTGAACGTTATATGTACGAATGTCAGCGAGTCCCAAGAAAGCCTGTTTGATAGCAAACAGAAATATGATGTCGATAAATGGTCTGAACTTTGTCACCTAATGAAAATTGAACATGTAAACGCAGAAAAGGTGACTCGTCTAACCCGCCATTCATCTTCACCTCATATTGGTCAACCTCGCTTGCTCAAGGTAACACTAAAATGCGAGGCTGATATCGAGAACGTATTGCTTAATGCATACCTACTCAAGTCAGATTCCGACTCCAACTGCCGCATATATCCCGATGTACCATGGTGGGAAAGGAAGGGCAGCTTGAACGACAGGGAACAAATGGTATCGCGAAGTATAGTTGTACTTGGTGTACCAGAAAATACTTCTAAAGCATCGAATCAGGAAACGGTAGAGCACGATGTCAAACAATGGCGCTACATTGCGTGTTCTCTCGATATTTCTAATGCCGTTGTTGTGGACACTTTTCGAGTTCCTTTTTCGCCAAAATACAAGGGGGATGGACCGAAACCTCTGAAGAGTACGTTCTTGACCAGCGCTATGGCTGAAATAGTAAGGTCGGAATGGACAAAAAAGAAACGAACACTACCCAAGGATGTTAGACTTAGCCCACCCAAACCAATGAGTGAGACACACTCGCGGCTGGGGGCGGTAGACGGTAGCATTCCTACCGAAACGGAAGCAATCAATACATCAAAAAACGTAGTGGGTCCGGCTCAAACCGAGTCGGACCGAATACATCATACACGGAACAACATGTTGATTCAAACTGTTGGAGCGCAATAACTAGCCCACAAGTTACACCCTCACGAGCACTTACTGTTAAGCCTGATCTGGCATCTCATCGTCCTACCGCTTACCTCATATCACCCGATTCATCACTACACCGAGTCATATCGATCAAATGTATATATACTAATGCTCAATGTTTAGTCAACAAGCTGGCAGAACTCATTGATATCTGTGTAGAACAGTCCCCTGACCTTATTGCTGTGACGGAAACCTGGTATCAGCCCAGTATGACGGACAGTGAACTCTCAATCCCTAATATGACACTTTTTCGTCATGACCGTGATGGCCCGGGAGGCGGCGTTGCATTGTATTATCACAAGCGCTTCAATGTTAATATCATTGCAGATACTGATCTTTCACTCACAGACACGCTGTGGTGTTCACTTGACCTGGAATCTGGTGAGAGCTGTACAATTGGGGTTATATATCGCTCACCAACTTCGACCGTCGATCATAATGATGTGTTAGTTGGAAGACTTCAGCGCATCAGCGCTCAGCCACATGCTCAAATATTGATTATGGGGGATTTCAACCTCCCGCAGCTATACTCGAGAAATCAACACCCAATTACCTCACTGGAACACAAATTTCAAGAAGTATTTGATCTAGTCCCCCTGTACAATCACGTTTGCAACCACACACGAATGCGAGGGACAGACCGGCCCTCTGTTTTGGACCTAGTTTTGACTTCCAACGAATCAGCTATTGAATTAGTACACTATGAAGCTCCATTGGGACGGAGTGACCATGTGATGCTCGTGTTCGATTATGTCTGCAGTGCATCGAGACACAGTGACGAATCTAAAATCATCCGTAAAGTCGACTTTTGGAGACTCAAAGAAGCACTTTGTGAGCTGAATGATGTTCAACTTGATTCTAGTGACTCAAATACACATTATAACTCTCTGATAAACTACCTTCAGATGCAAATCCAGTCGAATCTCGATATATTCAGAGGAAAGATGTCCACACCCTCCGTTTCTCTGTTCGCAGCAGAACTAGAAAATGGATTTCATTGAAAAGGCGTGCTTGGGTTACTCATTGCAATAACGTCACCCCTACATCTTGGCTACAATTTTGCAGAATACGTAACAGAGTCACCACCCTAATTCGGCAGGACAAAAAACAGTACCAGCAACATATGGTGGAACGAATGGAAGCGAATCCGAAACTATTGTACAAAATTGTGAATGACAGAACCAAAGTTAAACCAGGTGTTTTCCCGATCATGACAGAAGAAGGTTTGACTGTCACAGTCCAAGAGACGGCGGATGCGCTTGCGTGCTTTTACTCTCAAGTCTACTGCCCTAAAAAGCAATTATTGCATCATGAATTATCAAACACTGTAGAACCACTAACTGAGCCCGTGATCGATCAACTGGTGGTAGAGCGACATTTACGTCGATTGAATACAAAGAAATCTCCCGGGGAGGACAATATTACCCCAGCGATTCTTCATGTGTGTTATAGAGAGCTTTCAAATAGCTTAGCGGCGGTTTTCATCCAGAGTCTTGGTGAAGGTTGTGTACCTTTGGCTTGGAAAGCGGGTGTGGTAACACCAATTTATAAAGGTGGCAGTCGTTCTGACGCAGCAAATTACAGACCTGTAACGATGCTACCATGTATTTTAAAAATTATGGAGCGCATTATATCTGAATGTATTGTGGGTCAGCTTGAAGCACGACGTCTTTTGTCAGCAGCACAACACGGGTTCCGCCGGACCAGATCTTGTCTTTCGAATTTACTGATCACACTAAATGATTGGACGATGTCGCTCGATCAAGGCTATACGGTACATGCTTGTTATATTGATATTTCAAAGGCTTTTGACAAGGTCGACCACAGCTTGCTCCTGCAAAAGCTAGTGCGATATGGAATAACAGGTAACTTACTATCGTGGCTAACAGATTATCTGACCGATCGGCACGTGCGAGTTCGCATTGACGGAGTATTGTCGAAAAGTATCGATGTCACGAGCGGGGTGCCTCAAGGTTCAGTGCTCGGACCTATTCTTTTCCTGTTATATATAAATGATATAACTGAAATAGTGCGATGCAAGCTCGTTCTTTTTGCAGATGACATTAAAATATGGAAGCAAATCCGATCTAATGAAGATTGTTTAATGCTGCAAAACGACTTGGATGTTCTGTATCGCTGGTCTCTAGAGAATCAAATGCCTTTCAGCCTACGTAAATGTCATATGTTACAGCTTGGCCGTAACTGCGAATATACATACCATCTAGGCCACGATATCCTAAATTGGACCACCACTGAAAAGGACCTCGGAATTTGGATTACTAATAACCTGAAACCGAATATGCATTGTAGAAAAGTGTTTAATCGGGCATGTGGTATATTAGGAATCCTGAGAAGAATTTTCGGACGGTTCTCGTCCAAAACAATTCCTCGTATTTTAAATACTTACATCCATCCAACGATGGATTATTTGATCCCAGCCTGGGCACCGTGGTTGCGCAAAGACATCGAGATCCTGGATCGAATATACCACAAAGCTACAAAGTTAGTTGAAGGGATGCAGCGGGTCCCGTATCAAGAGCGAATGGCCATCCTTGGTTTGCGTGATTTTACACGAAGACGAATGAGGATCGACCTGATTCTGGCTTACAAGATACTGCGGATCGAAAACCATCCGCTTAGCGAACTAATAAAAGTAAACTCCCCTCGAAATACACGCAGTCACTCGTGTTGCCTCGAAATACCGCACTCAAGACTTGATTGTCGTCGCTATTTCTTCTCTGTGCGTATCTGCTTTCTATGGAATGCGCTACCGCAAGATGTTGTGAATGCAACGACAATTGGTGTTTTCAAATCGAAATTGGATGCATACGTCAAACAAAACCCTGAATTTGGCCCGGTGTATTGAAGCAACTTGAACCCAGAAAAATATTAACAATGTGATTTTGATTAAATTTTTCTTTTTGCAATAGTTGTCATCCAATGGTACGTGTAAAGCATTAGCTTTTCATCACCATAAAATCTTGATTCTTGATTCTTGATTCCCGTTATTCCTCTAGCTTCAAGCTTTTTTATTAGAATGTCATGGTTGACTCTTTCGAAAGCTTTGTAAATATCGATGTACTTAGCATGTACAGCCTCACCTTCGTCTAGTGCCTTGATCCAATCCGCAAACGTCGTAAGAAGGTTAAATAAACAGCAACGATTTTTTTCGAAAACCGTGTTGTGCAGCAGTCAAAATATATTGGTTATTAAAATGTTCTCTTACGCGCGCAGTCACAATGTGTTTCATTAATTTGAAGATCACCGAAATTAGCGTTACCCGTCTAGATTTGCTGTGTCTGAACGGCTACCACCTTCAAAAATAATAGTTATCTACCTGGCTTTCCATTGCGATTGTATTTTTCCTTTATGTAGGCTGGGATTGAATAAGCGCATGAGAGGAGCAGTCAAAGCAATGATACACCTGCTAAGTATGGCGGGGGTAATTGTTTGCAATAGGGGACTTATTTTCGTTTAGTTGACGAACTTCCCTCCAAACCATATATTCATTGACGGTCTTTACACTACATAAATCGAAATGTGGCGAATTTGGTAAAGCTTGATATGCGATACAATGCTTATGATTGGAGCCAAGTGAATATGATATTGCTAAAGCATCGGCGGTACATTTGCCACAGTGAGCTAACCCATTAGTGGTTTATATAGCGAATACACCTGGTTTGAATTTTGATCGCACATTTACTATCTTGTAGAGAAGCGTGGGTTTCTTTTCCATTCTCTTAAGCAAGTTTCATTGTAACTGCATGCGATCTTGTGATAATTGTACCATGAACCACCAATGACTGTTTATTCATGTAAATGTCATAATACGCCATTAATTTATTGCACTATATTCGCATACACTTCGTGACCAGTTGCATATTCTGATTGCTATTTCTGGGTTCAGTACATGTTAAACATAAATCGATTATTCTAATACTATATTTGGCGTCACAAACAGCAATTTTTCATGACAAATTCAAGTTTTGGAACCTATTGACATCAATGCAAATACACGGGAAATTGAGGATTATTTTGAAAGTTTCGAAATTTGGTCGCTAACACGGCCCAAAGCTCTAAATGATAAAAATAGTTTGTTCATTGTCTATATTCAATCGAGAAATCTGCGTATACGCTAATCAAAAAGTGGCATATACGGATTCTCAAATTTCGATCACTTACAAAACTCTGATGGTGCTTTTATTGCAACATATAAAACCTATGCATTTTGAAGCAACTGAACGGGAAACATTTTAGTCAATGGTGCGGCAGTCTAATCAAGAATTGCTTGATTTAATTCTACAGTTGTTGATTTAGGCTGCAAAATTCGATTTCGATGATTTGTTGAAAATGCATTTATAATGCCTCATTGCTGGAATTATTGAGTGTGTTTTACAGAATGAGCTCTTGAAATTTCCAAAATCCTCTTTCAAAGATGTCTGAGCTCACTGTGAACAGTATCAAGATGCGCGTTTGGCTATGACCGGTTTCTAACTAGCAGAAAGTTCCACCACAAACGTGTAACAGCGAAGGATTCTACCGCAATGCAACGGTTCTAATATCAACAGAATTATCGTCGTGTTGCTGACAACCATCCTAATTCTATCAAAATCGGGGAGTATGCATCATGCGGCATATTGTACTCAAATCATAGTTGCTGATTCTGACAGGCTAGATGTCACAAGTGCGAAAAACCAGACATATTCAATCACTTTGTCGAACTCCTAGAACATGTCGGACTGATTCAAGAAATTTTACGGTTAGCGATATTGATGATGAATTTAAATCATTATCTCTGACAGTGACACCTTGCAATTCTAGCCATATTCGTAAAACTATTTCTGGTGTTTCCACCAACGCATCGTTAGATTTTATTCTAGATACGGGTAGCGTTGTGTCGCTTATTACCCAGAGAGATTTAAAGCAGTTCGCTCCTCATACGGAAATCCAACATTCTAGCCTCACAATAAAAGGCATCACGGGACATTCTATTCCTGTTGTTGGATCGTGTATAATTTCCTTCCGATATTAAAATTATACTGCTGCCTGTCTTTTCATTGTTTTTAAAACTGGCCTATCTATTCTCGGTCTGAGAGCAATGCAAGCTTCAAAAGTTAGTCTATCTCTTTTGACATCACCTGAAGAAACATAAGATTTGAAAAAAATGTTCGCGAGCAAAAAGTGGAATGCGAATTCTTCCTATTTCTCTTGAACTAGAAGGAAACCCTGTCCCGTCTTATTCCATATGGACTCCGTGTACATGTTCAGAATTCTTTGAAAGATCTATGTTATAAAGGTATCATTGAAAAGATTAAGTCCTCTGCTTGGAGCACACCTATTGTTACACCGTTAAAGTCTGACGGAAAGATTTCAAGTATTTGCGGTGATTATCGTCGTGCATTAAATACTAGATTGTTAAAGCAAACTTGCACGGCAGTTAAATCCGCGGATAGTTTGAATAAATTGGCGGGATCTAAATTATTATCGAAGATTGATCTAGAATATGTCTACTTACAAATACCGTTGAATGATCAATCTTCAAAATTGTGAAATTCTCCTGCTATAGTTCAAAAAGTCATGAATGATATTACTTGTGGTGTGGTTGGAATCGACGTATATCAGAATGATGTTATTGTGCATGCGCCAACGCAATCCATTTAAGATGAACGCTTATTGGAACTGTTTTGTATATACTGTAAATGACGAAAATTTTGTGTAAAATTCCTTCTTATTTTCTGTTTGAACAATTTGATTCTTCTCAATTCTGAACAATTTTATCTTACATTGTTTTTGTGTACACATTTTCCTTATGCACTTGTATACCCCGTTTTGTTTTACTGAAGTAATTTATATTGCTTGCCTGCCATTAAAATTCCACATATTTTGCTCGTGGTATTTAGAGAAAACAGAGACGATTGTTCACCATTGTATTGGTTTTTTATTCTTTTGCATTTATCATTTGGCAGTCTATCTTGTCAGCATTGGCTGAATTTATTGTTGTCATTTGGAAACTTTGAGCATTTTTGGCTCACATCATTCGTACAACCCGGTACAGTTGAGGTTTGTCCATTGTTATTGTCTAAAAATATTGTCAATAGAACCGTAGAAAACTCGAATCATTGTTTTGAAATGTCAAACTAAGAAACGGGTGGACTACGCGTCACTCACTTTCAACGAACAGATACGCCACCTTATTACTAAAGCCAGACAAAGTATGAATACTATACACAGATCTATAATTCAGCCTCATTGTAAACTAGAAATGTATAAATTATTCACCATTCCTATCTTTGACTATTGTAACATAATATATACTAATATAAATAAAACCGATAGCATAGTTTTAGAAAAGATACAACGTTCTTTCTCAAAATCAATAATCGGCTATACCACCAGACAATCCTATAGAGAAAGATGTATACAACTGAAGCTCGATCCTCTATGGTTTCGCAGACTTAAGCATAACCTCATCTTATTCTTTAAAATACTGTCAACGGATAATATGGAAATACGTTCGAATATTCATATACGGCATGATTCTAAATATAGCTTGAGAAACTGTGAAAAAACTATTAAGTTACCAAGGTTTCGTACTAAAGTAAGGAACAATTTCTTCTTGACTAAATATGCTAAACTGTGGAATCTTCTTCCAAAATATATAAGACTCAGTTCCTCTTTAAATGAATTCAAATCACATCTAGCTTTATTTCTTACCGTTGATAAAATTCGCAATCTTCTTAATTTAAATGTTCTACCTGATGATTTATATAATAATGGCATTCCTGGTTATTGATATTAAATAAAAGTTCATATCGTTCGAAACAACATTCTCTCGCTTTTGAGTTTTTTTCTCCACGGCAAAATTCTCAATCCGCACTAAAATGAAACTGGCCCCCAGACCTCAAACTAGTGGAATAAACCACCTTCGCCTAACGGACAAGAAAACGGCTCATGGTCAGGAAAGATCAATCTATTTACAACAATCAAAATGAAAACGTTTGGAACATCAACAATAGAGATTCTTCGCGCGTCTTTGATGGACCTTATCCATTGATCATCAGTGTTGCCGAAAACATTCTAGACTTTTCCTTGCAATAGCTGTGTTTTCGTAATATATCAGATCACGTACCGATTACCTGGAAACAACTTTAAAAACCGTTACCTTTATATTTATTGAACGTTAAATTCCGCTGAAACAAATGACCTTGAACAAATTGTTTTTGCAAATGTACATCCTATAATCTGATTGTACAAAGCTTTTGGAAATTATTGATCATGTTTAACATGCCTTGGACTTCCAAGAATAAAATTTATTTATTTATTTATTTAAAACAGCGACTTTAGTCGTTACAGTTCTCAACTCGGATTGTTCTATTTGGAGAAACAGAAAATTGAATTGCTCATTTAGAAACGGTCAATTTGGATCGTCTGCCTATTTGAACAAGGATCAACTTGGATCTTCGTGCCGCAATTCTATTTTGTCTCAAACTTGGTGACGTCCCTTGTTTTTCTTCTTTCATATCTTCGTTTTTGCATTAATTGATAATGCCTGAAAAATCGAAACGGTTGATCCCTACTGGGAAACTTGTTGATAATGAATTCAATGACACTGCTGGTTCCGCCTCACATAGCTCTTGCTTGTCGCCTTTAGGTGGTTGTAATTTGGAACCTTAACCCGAACAGGCTATGCGTGATTTACAGCAGGATTAAGTGGTAGTGAAGGAAATGATAGTTCGGTTGTGCCGATCCAACGACAATCCGGTGGCTAATTTTCCTGTCGCTGATCGTCAACTTGAATCGGAAGTGGGCAAAGCGCCACAGAGAATCGTGAACGATTCTTCTTCACTTCCAAAGGTTGAATTATCATCATTTGGTGGTAATCCAGTGGACTACTGGAAATTTATAAAGCAGTTTGAATGCCATGTGGAATCAAAAACTACTGATTCTGGTCAGCTTCTATTGTACCTCACATATTATTGCCGAGGTGAAGCTCGAAATGCGATTTACGCTTGCGTGATGTTGCCGCCTGAAGAAGGTTACAAAGAGCACCCAGCATTCTAAAGGAAATGTTTGGCCTATTTCATGTTGTTGCACGCTCGTTATTGAACGAGATGTTGAGTGAAGCAACACGGGTAAGAAACACTTCCGATAGTCTGTCAAACCTCGCCTTGAGGATGGAAAACTGCCAAATTGCTTCGAAGCAAATGGGTTGTGAAGCAGATTTAAATTCTGTAACCACCTTGGAAGGCGTTGTCAAGTGTCTACCTGTCGCCTTACAGCATCAGTGGGCTGATGCGGCGGATCAACTCAGCATGGATGGCCATGGTCACCTTTGAGCACCTGACACAATTTGTGTCACGGCAGGTTTGGGCAGCTGCTTAAAACAACTAGCTCAAACACGCATCATCAATCACCTCGTGCATACCCAAATGCGAGGAGTGGTTTCCAAACCACTGAGAAGAGAAATGTTTTTGTTACCACAAGTGATGTAAGGCCTAGCATAAAATGTTACATTTGCCAGGCATCTCATGAGTTACAAAATTGTCCGAAATTTATTGATTCGGATGTCAAGTCGCGCTGGGAAATCGCCAGGCGCAGTTCTGTTTGTTTCTTATGTCTACGACCGTCACATGGCGCTGTGTCATGTAAATACAAGCCGTGGTGCACTGCCGAAAATTGCGGTAAACGACACCACACACTTCTACATTACAACCACGCTGCAGAGAAACCGTCCACGAATATTTATGGCAGCCATGCGGTATTCAGTGCCAAAGTATTCTTTGGTTCTGTACCCATCAAGATCGAGACTCCAAATGGGCTTATAAATGCAGTTGCCTTCTTGGATAGTGGTTTTGATACCACTTTGATTCCTAATATCATGAGGTCAGATAGTATTCTCTGGATAACTGGCCATTCAAGTGTCAGGTTACCGGACCCTTAGAAATGCTTTTACACAAATTAATCTCAACATTGACTTCGATAACATTTTTTATACACCATTATGTATATAACTGTCTTTTATTTCTCATGAGGCCTAGAAATGTCTCATTTTCTATCTTAACGTGCAAAATATTAAAAATCTACCAAAAACATGAAAAAACGTAGAAAAAACTAAAGGAAACATTATGTTTTTTAAATGTACATTCTTATTTCTTAAATGATGTACTATTTTACTTTGATGACCTCTAACTTTGTTGGTAAAAAGAAAATCTTTCATTATATTCCAGTGTCTCCGAATTACGAACCATCTCTGTAATTGGCTCGAAATCTATCCGCCCGAGATTTGTTCCGTATGCGATTCATTCTCCTGCAGATAACGAAAATCCGGCTGGCGAACACATTTTGGTTCGATTGGTCGACAATTCTTCAAGAGTATTGGAGCACAGCACCCTACTGCCTCCTCCCTGCTTTTAGCCACACCCTCTGTCATCCCCCACAATTTCTTAGATTTTCTTATTCCGATTGATTCACGTTTCCTTTCCAATCTTCTTATTCAAATTTTCGTAAAAACATGAACTTATTCATATATAATTTATTTATCAATTTTTCATGACAACTTCATTGCAATTCGCACCACTTTTTCCATAATTACCTTCCATTTCTGATCTCCATTTGTTTCTTGCATCCTTGCCATTCGTAAATCTTGACATAATTTAAATGAAATTTTATCTCTATTAGACATTGATAATTTTTTTTCTTACCTACTGTATATTCATTTCCCTAATTGAACGGAAAAAATGTTTGAAAATCCCGCTCACTTCGGTCACTTGCACTGTACTATTTTATTTTGCTGTTCAAATTTCGATAAACTGATCATGTATGCATGCCTTGGATATCCAAGAATATATTATTATTATTATTATTATTATTATTATTATTATTATTATTATTATTATTATTATTATTATTATTATTATTATTATTATTATTATTATTATTATTATTATTATTATTATTATTATTATTATTATTATTATTAACCGCCAATACGGTCCGGAGAAAATCGAGTTCAACGTCAAGGATTTCAGTCGCGATATAAACACCAATGTGTTTATCCAACGGTTGAGTCACGCGTCCAATCCCACCAAAATATTGACAAAACAATACGTGAGATGAGTACGGTACTATTGAAGCAAAATAATTATACAATGAAAATAGCAAACCTCAATTATTCCGCTTCGTACTGAATCCAAAAACAACAATATTCAACAGCAACAATGACCACGAGTGATCGCAACTTCAAATAGCGCGCAAACGGCCAAATAAAGATACAAAATATAAGCTCAAGAACGAATAAATTCAAGTAGTTCGGTAAAACAAAATGGTAAAAATATACAAAAATACCAGCAGATTTAAACAGTTAGTTGTCAATAAAATAAATTCAATGTTCATCTTACACCGAAAGAGGAATTTTCTAGACATCGACGCGGATTCATACACCGCCCACCAAAATTCCTCAAAATCTGAAAAGCAAGTAGATACAAAAACAATGAACTGCGGGGCTCTCCTCTACCTGGCTACCTGACCCGTGTACCTGCGCAACC